>CAJNSZ010000548.1:0-35343 GCA_905329745.1 Rotaria sp. Silwood2
TTTGTTTATATGCTTACATATAATGCACTGAAACGTTGAGCACATCCTAAATAAAAAAAAAAATTATTTTCTTTATATAGTTACATGTGGTGAATTTAAATGTTGAACACAATCTAAAATAGAAAAAGGATAGATTTATTTGTTATCATATACTTAGATGCGATGCAGCCAAACGTTGAACACAATCTAAAACAAAAGAAAATTATTCATTTTGTTTATATGCTTACATATAATGCACTGAAACGTTGAGCACATCCTAAATAAAAAAAAAAATTATTTTCTTTATATAGTTACATGTGGTGAATTTAAATGTTGAACACAATCTAAAATAAATAAAAAATATTCATTTTGGTTATATACTTACTTGTGCTAAATGTAAACGTTGAACACAATCTAAAAAAACAAAAAATATTCGTTTTGGTTATATACTTACATGTGATGCACTCAAACTTTCAACACATCTTAAAATTAAAAAAAATATTTATTTTCAGTATGTACTTGGATGTGGTGAATATAAAATGTTGAATTCAATCTAAAATAAAGAAAAGTTTTTACTCTGTATATATACTTACTTACGATGAATATAGACGTTGAAACAAATCTGATGAAAGTTAGTGGGGTCTAAATGGAGAAAGAAGTGTTGATGAGATGATTGGTTTATTGGTGCAGCCGAAAATTTTGTGTAATGATAACAGAGTTAAATAATTTTGGGAGTGATATGTTTGAATAATCTATTTTGGGAGAAGGTTTACACGAAATTGAATTAGTTTTCTTTCTTAAGGATGCGATAGTTGCGTGTTCGAATGAAGGAAGAAGTTCAATGTTTCGCCAAGTTTTATTTTTTCATCTTTATAAATATTTCAAATATATAGAAAAATACATAGTTTGTTTGCAAACTCGTTGAATCACTAAAGGGTTATTTACAAGAGAAAAAACATAAGGAAGAAATCTATGTAAAACAATAATAGTTATGTTTGAAACTAAAATATGAATTAAAATCGACGTCTTCTTTTTCGTGTTTCTTTTGGCACACGATGTAACATCGTGTGAGAAAGTATTGAAGTATCATTTTCATTTTCATCATCTTTGTGAATGTGTGTAATGGAACTTTTTTGTGTTGTTGTATTACGTAATGATTGTTGTTGTTTTTGTTGAGTCATCGATTGTGTTGGAGAATCAAATGATGTAGAACATAGATCATCAATATTATCACTATATTTGTATGAAAGAATGATACAAAGTTCGTTCACTAGATTTTAGAAAAATTGTGCTTACTTATTTGAAGAGGTGTCAACGTCTACGTTGGGAATATTTTCATTTATAGAATTTTCTTGTTCAATGATAGATAAACCTGATTGAAAAAGTTTTACGTTTGAGAAATATGAAGAATTATAGTTACTTTGTGTGGTTTTGTTGACAATCGGGTTTTTGTTAATGGATTGTTTTTGATTTAATTCAGAATAAATATCGATTTGTTTATCCTGTACAAATTGACGAAGTGTATTGGATAGAAATCGTTTGTCAGAAAAAAAGATTGCATATAATAAACGTATAGAACGACTGTATTTATGAAAATTTAATTCAAATATAGCGTACATCGCCAATAATAGTGCTAAAGCATCATCAGTTGATGTTGTTGCAACAATAGGTAGAAAATCAACATAAACGTGAATAACATCATTGATGAAGACCAATGTTGGATATGGTGTCAATGGCGCCTATAAAAGATGTAGTTTTAGATTTAATATGATGCAAGTTATGAAAAACATCTGTGTGTAATATATCCACAATATATAGTGCTTAGCAGCTGGATCTGTGCAACCTTTGGGTATACTTGATGGTAAAACCATTATTTAACAATCGAACGAATCTCTAGAAGAAATCTAGCATGAATGGCGATCGATTTTATAGGAAATAAACAATTAGAGAACGTGTATAAACAACAACGGTTAACATCTAGGATTTTCTAGAGGAAACATTAACCGCGATTTTTTTTGTCTTTTCATATGACTAAGTGATTCATTTCAATATCATCAGTTGAAACACTGTTTTTATCAATATTTTTTTGTGATCTATTTAAGAATAACAATGAGTGATGAGACTGAAATAATGAAGTAGATACTCTGTAATGAATGATATTAAAGTATTTATCTCTACTTACATGGAACAGTAAGCTATTTCATCAAAATAGAAGTATGAATTGTTGTACTAGACTTGTGATAGAAGCCTGAGAAGCTTATGAATCGATTTGCTTCAGTTTTTAAGGAATTTTCCTCAACAAATGTGAACAAGAAAACTCTTTTACATTTTGCTATATCATTGAATGAAAGACAACTTATAATTTTTGTCAGAGCCTCTTTTATTTGCAAGTACTTTTAGCTGTTATTGAATATTTTTTACATCGATCGGACATTTTGTACGCTCATCTCCAATACAAAGACAAATATTACTTCATCACAAAATATATAAGAATACTAACCGTACTGCAATATACATGATGAATAGTTTCTTCAAATGCTCGACAAAGCACACGAATAAGTTGAATAGGTGGAGAATCTAAAGAGAGACGTGATTATATGACGAATTTTTATTTTTATTTTTACCTGTAATAAAACCAGGCGTTGTGGTTATTTTTTCCAGTAAAATAGGTATATGTCGACGTACAATTGAACGTAAATCCACTCCCATAGTCATTTTCACTTCTTCAAAAATCTAAAAGCGAAATAAACTTATTGAAGGTACATTAAAAAAAGTAGAAACAATGCACTCACGAACACCGGATCTTTATAACCAGGAAATTCTTCAAGAGTTTCGGATGTTGGTCGATCACGTATAGTTTTTCGTCGAAGATGAACTGTTTCTTTCCATAAATGCAACCGAGTATTAACATCAATTTGGGAATCATCTCGTAATTGTTTAGCTTTACATTGGATGTCATTTAGTGTATCATCATCGTAATTTAATACCATAATCTGCAAAATAAGTGAAGCAATAATAAGTAAAAACTCAATAAAAAATTACTTGTTTTTGTCGATCACGTGCAACATATTCGCCAATCATCTTTTTGACTGGACGACCTGAACCAAATCTTGAATATTTTAACTGATAGTTTTTCACTTCAACATGATCTCGATGTTCAAGACGTTTTCTTTTTAATTTTGTTTGAATAGCATCTTTCCAAATACCCTATTTAGGAAAACATAATTGGATTCTTAGCTAACACGCCTATTATGAATCGATAGAATACGAATTTTCGCAATTTCCACACGATATATTTAACAAAACATGTTTCTACCCTAAAATTTAGGTACTTGTTGTGTGTTGAATGTTATAAATTTTAAATGTATGCAACTGATTTTCGATGTAAATATTTCAAATTCTTATAGTTCAGAATCTGAGTATTTGGTAATTGTTAAAAAGGACAATATCGACCTCTAAAATATCATTTTCAAGGCATCAGTGAGGCTTAAAATATTTCTATTCAAAGAAATATAAGAACATTCTTATAACGCATGCATAACTCTCGTAGGGTCTTGACTGACCTATATTTCGTCGAAAATATATTAGGATGCCAGTAGTAATACAAGTGAGAATAAAACAAAAAAAAACATAGAAAAAGACTAAAGATTCGTAAGCCGACATGATTTCATCAAATGCAAATATTCGAAGTTCAAAGTATCAGATTTGAAAGGATTACATTTGACATATGAAAACGAATTTTGTTTATTAGATTTTGGTTATCTGGAAATCCTTTATATTTTAAAACTTAATACATGAAAAAAATTTTTTTAGTGATTATCATACATTGCAAAATAGTCGAGAAAGAGCACTGTACTGTATGTTTTATCTTTTTATTACAAAAAAATTGTACGCATGCTCTGTATTTCTTATTACACTCGTTTAGGTATCATATATAGGCTCAGTATAAAATAAAGTTTACTATTTCTTATTTTGAGAGATTTCTAGAAATAGTTCCTCAACGAGAACCATTTCAAAAAGGATAAATTTCGTGCATGACCTAGCAAAATTCATTGACTTATATCGATCAACAATCTATCAAATAATTGATTGGATTCGGATGACATAAATGCACTTACTATATTATCTTTTGTCAATGGTATCTTTAATGTTTGAACAATAGCTGTACCAATATTATCAAATTGTTTATGAGTTGGATAGCTAAATACGAAAACAAATACAGAAATTAATTACATTCAAAGAACAAGATATAAAATTATGTATTCATTTTTTTTTCTTACACACAGGAACATTACTAATACTGTTTGTTCTTTTGAAAGTAAGAACATAACGATTAAACTAATAAGAAATATTATAATTAATTAAAAGTTTGCCATATTTAACAAAGTAGAGTACGCAAAGGTTTTCAATTTTTTCTAATTGATTAAAATAATATTCGATTTATTTGTACATACAAATATTTTTCTCGTATATCATACTTCAATAAGCATAATTTTTAACAGCCTAACTGCTTAAAGTTTCTTAGAAGTGTACAAAAAATTTTTAAATAAATTAATTCAAAAGCTTTCTTTTAATGAAACAATTCGAACGGTTTCAAAGATTCAGGCACTCAAAAAAGCGTGCTAAAAATAGGGACTTATATTTGTGATTTGGAACTCTATTTGTTGAGAAAACGGCCTCTGTCATAATATGTATATATATATATATAAAGCTAACGCACAAGAAGAACAAAATAATTTTTTTCCTTTATATCAATATACAAAGTTATACTTAAATACAACTTACAAAAGATTATGTCGATTTATTAGGTCATGTGTGATTATATCAATAAGTATTTGACGATTTGTATGATGTGGTCCAAACTTATGTAATGCACCTGATTCTATATCTTGAAGTAAAGATGATGGTAAAGTTGGAACTGTATATACATCAGGAAAAAAAGAGTTCGATTGTTCTTTGATCATTGATTTCTCAAATGCTTGATCATTCATAGAATCACTTGTGGAAAGATTAATTATTGGTTCAAAACCAGAAGAAATTGAACTATAATGTGTTGAATTAATTGATGATGAATCAAGACTTGAAATTGTACTGTCATTTAGACCTTTAAATAGTTTTTCTCGTTCTTTTAAGAATAAGAGTTGTTGTTTTAACTTTGGAAATAATGTGGTTGTTTTTTCGATGCTATCCATCATTGCAAGAGTTTCGCCATCAACTTCATTCTCTAAAAATATAAAAACAAAGATATATATTGAAGAAAGTAATGAAAATCTTGAAGTTTTCAATGCACTGAGAAAACTCCAAACATATTAATTTATAACATGATAGAAACAGCTTTCTCTTTTTTCTCATATCATTTTAATATAAAAAACACACTAAAATGAAATAGATTCACATAAGAACACACTGTTGGTAATTTTTTAGATACGTAATGTTTCAAAAATCACACCAATAGTAAATTTGCTTCCTTTTTTCTTAATCGAAGCTGCTCAGTGCTTTTTCGTTTAACATAAATACAATGAATATTATCAAGAAATTGTTGATTATATTACTACACTTTACAAAACACTATCAGATTAAAAAATAATATATTGGCTCTTAAAAAAGACATTTTATACGATCTTCCATTCACAATCTCCGCTATGGAAACGAAAAAAAGATTCTAAAAACATGTTTAAACGCGCCTATCCAGTTTTCCATTGAAGTATTTCACATCTATTGAGAATACATCAAAATCGGGCATTTTCATCATAAAGAATTCATGAAGACCACTACAAAAGAAACTTTTCTATATGTAAATTTTTGCGTTTTGATTCAATAGGAATTTTTCTTACAGAACAGTATTTGTGAAGTTGAGCAAAAATAGAGTTTAGGATGGTATAAAAAACTTTGGAAGGAATAGAAGTCATCAAATATAAGTAACAGCTATATTAAGTGAGCCTATATTGGATAAGAGTTGTGAAACGTTCGATGTTTATTTTAGATGTGTTAATACAATGTGAGACGTGATGTAAATGAAATAAAACTTGAATTATCTAATTCATAAATGTCAAGTCCTTTATAATAATATTTCAGGTGACTTGGATCTAGCATGGTGAAACAATCTATTGATTTTATTTCCCATGCGCACAACTGTTCATTGTAACATATAGTTTCCAATATGTCCACCAATAACCACCATTTATCATTCATCTTTAGAATATTAATAACTTGCATAAATTTTGGCGTTTCGATGGTATTAATTAAATCGATTATATAAACACCAGATCGACAGTATTCAACATTTTCATAAGAATATTTTTTGCATTGAAGTAAATCTTGAGCAAAATTAATAACACCAAAATGATCAAGTAAGACCTGCTTCATTTTACTATTGAATTGAATATTATGAACTTTTTGTATTCCAACAGCTTCATCAAAATTTTTCATTTGTATCATTTTTGATGACCTAAATATTTGTCTTAGTTGATACCGTGTGGCCAGCGTCTTCGATATATTCTTGAAATTATTCGATCTAAGTGCAATTTTTTTAAAATAACAATGATAAGCCTCATAACGCATACACCATAACTTTGTTGCTGGACCATAATCATTGATTATTTGACTATATTCTGTAGCAAAATGTACTTTTGGTACTATTTTAGATGGAAAATGTGTAAGCATGGATTGATGGAAAGCGACACATAAGTCATTGAGAACCGGCAGCCATCTTTTTCTGAAAGGCATTGACATAACAAGATCCATTATTTCTCTTAATTGCTTATAAACAATATAAGATGGCAATCGACCTATAAGATCGTAAAAGATAAATGGGAAAAGTCGAAAGAGGCAAAATTTTTGTGTTGCAGTAGCAACAATTCGACCGGTTTGCAGATGTTTCACTTGAATGGGAGGAGGCCGATCACCTGCATCAAAATAGCCGTATGAAAAATTTTTCATAAGTTCTCGAATTTGTGCTACAAATATTAAGAAAAGAAAAAAAGCAACGATGACGTAAAGAAATAAATGTAATTATAAATAACATTGACAGATTAGTTCATTGCAATCTCTCTACTAAACAGGATCACTAATTAGTGTGAATGAATTTTAATTAAATTTAGCAATTAAGTTGCACTCATATGCTCATCTTTCTCTTATTGACTCTTCGAGTCTAAAGCATTTCATATGTCATCGTTACTATTTTAGTCGCGAAAACATATAGGCGAGCAACATAAATTAAAGTAAAGACATGGGATTGGAAGTAATAACACATCTATATCACAAAATAGTTTCTAATTGCAGATCACAATAACATTACATCAAAATTCAGTCAATTAATTCACTTACTAATTGTAAAAAAAACTAAACTGACATATTAGCTATTATGCCATCTTATTGAAAATCTGAAAGATATTATTTTTATATAAATAAAATGTGTCTTTGAATATTTCCTGGATTTATCCTATTTCGCATGTCTACCAATTTAATTTTTAGACTTTCAAACTTAAACACAATTTTTGCAGAAAGTTACAATGATACTATTGCTATATAGTTTCCATCGTATGTCACCGAATAAAAGTCATGAAGCTCAAAGGAATCTGATTGAAATTTATTCACCGTCACTGATGCATGTTTTGGTAAATATCCTGATTTCTGTTAGTGATAACTTTCTAATTATATTAATACCCAAATAGTAGAGAATCATTATACTCAATTTAAGTATTGAATAATATATCAGGAAAGCCCATCTAAGAAAAGCTATCATGATTTCTTTATATGAGTATATATTGAATCTCACCATATGTTATGAGACGCATACGAGATGCTTCTTTCAACAAAGCCATTATTACAATAGGACAAACTCCTTCCATGAAGTCGTGCATTAGATCGCCCGGGAGAGAAATGACCGGATGAAATCCAATCAACTTGTGTAAAAAGCTTGGACCAACGACACCCATTAAAGGAGACTTCTTTGGATCTGCTGTCACTTGTTGAACAAAATCGTCGTGATCCACACTGGTTCTGCCGGAGGCTTTTGCTAGTGATATTGGTAAATTTCTGTTTGAGTATGTTGTATAACAACGGCGACAATAATATCCACTGCTGAATGTAGATTGGAAACCTCCGATTATATGAGCTGCCAGATTGTCGGCTGCCATGGTAGAAAATGAAAACTTGATACAAATACCATTAATTGATATTCCTTGAGATTGCACCATGTTTAGATTCATGATGATTGGTTCAAAAAAGCGTTTTGCTTTGATGGTGTCCTCCAAAAAAAAGATTTTGAGGGTAAATTTTTCAAAAGAACTAGAGCCTATAAGTCCTTCTCCACACCGACTTTTTTCTTATAGTTAATTTCTAATTAGTTTTCGTATTATAGGGAGATGGACAAGTTCATGATATCAAAACTCTTGATCTATGCCATGGATTTTCAATCTTAGTAAATAACTCATTAGTTTTTGAACAGGATCGCCTCTATTTAACATATCCAGAACTGCGTAGTATTTCTAGGATTTCATTATTGAGAATTGCTTGTTTTTTTTATAAACAAGCATGATTTTTCGAATTTACATGCAGATACCTACATTAGGGTTTCCATTTCATTGCAAAATAGCTCTGATGAAAATTTTCGTTTATACTCCTACAACTAAAATCTAATTATCAGTCTTTTCCAATGAAGTATTGATTTTTTCAGTGTACTTTCGAATAACTATTCACAATGAAATTCAATTCTTAACAACCGAAATCTAGAAATAATAGATATTTTTGTTCTTTTTCATGAAAGTAACTGTGCTAAGGACAATAATTTTTTATTAACACCAGAAAAATCCGATTCTGCTTGCGTTATATCCTATTGTCATATATTTTACAATTAAAAAGCAGTTGAAGAAAAGAGAAAGTACTGTTAGTGAGAGTATAACCGATTGGGAAAGGTCCAGACACCTTTTATGATATCTGTTAGAACAAACGATACACATAAAAATTGTATCGATTGAAAATCCTAAGTCAAAGATGATACTACATTTATTTCTATAGAAGAGAAAGTGAGGAGCAATTCATTGTAAACAAATAGCTACTACCAATTTCTTTACAACGTTAGCGGATTATTTTCTGAGTTTCAAAGTTAAACTTTAAAAGTCGGATTCAACATTAGAAATTTCACCTTAAGAATTTTATTGTTGCAAAGTGCGACGAGATTCATATGATCTAACTTTGAGCGAAATTGATCTGGTATATCTTCCAAAGAGAAATATATCATAAAGAATTTGTGTTGATCTTTTTTGGATCCAATAGGATTTGTTAGGCCTATCTCATCGGCATATAATTGTATCAGTAAACTTTGATCGTCAACACGAGCACCATAGTTTCCTTCACGGAATGAAAACATCAAATCATCATCATTATTAACAGCTTCCTGTTGACATTTCATATTATCAATTATTTGAAAAAGAATATGCTGGTTACTTAACATGGAAAATAATGTTTTGTCAATAGGAATATAGTATCCACAATCAAATGTTTCACCAGGAGCTGATACTATTATTTGTTCTGGTGAACTGTAATCAAAATGTTGCTTACAATAATTCAAAAATTGATATTCATTACGAGTAGTAGCTTCAACAACATCACATACTTGATTCATAATAATGTTAACTTCATCTAATTCAACAATTCTTTTATGTGACTTATATACTATTGATGATGATATTTGAGAGTCAAAATGAGAATCATCAATAATAACATTCTGTTGAATTAATGATTGAACATGATGTAAAAGTGTCGCAATGTAACTAGAAATAGAATTGATTTTACTCTTTGGTAAGAAGAATTCTTCCCGTAACTGCAACATAAATAAAAGATATGTCTTTTGAATATCTGCAATGGTGATTATGTCTTTTTTTTGGTTAAAAGATGTTTGGAATAATGTTGTTGTATCATCATTTGTTTCTTCTTGATCATCTTGCAAGAAATCTAATTCAATATTGTCTTTTAATAAACTATGTTGTCTATTATCATTTTGCACTAAACCATTGTCTTCATCATCAACCACTAAACTTGTTTTATTATTTGGATTATTACCTTGCTGTTGATCATCATCTTCAGAAAAAATGTAGACATTGTCGTGCTTTTTCTCCATTAAGTGCAATTCAGATGCATGATGACGATAAATATGCGCTTTATAAGCAGAATATGTACGATATGACATACCACATGACGATGATAGATCACAAGTGATGTGAAATCCACGTTCATTTTGATGAAATAATGTGATATGGCGGAAAAATTTCCAGAAAGTTGTAATTTCACGATTGTTTAAACATAATGGACAAACAAATGACGCCATGATGATTGCAGTGTAAAGAAAAAAGTGTTGTTTTTTTTCACAAGATTTCACGACAAATATCAAACTACTTAAAAATTTTTCTTAATGTCTATGTTCTTCAAATTGTGTGCGAATCAAATTGATATACAAATCAATAATGATACCGTAAACAAAGAAAGTAACAACAAAGACAATTTTCGTTCTCTTTTCTTTTGCACACACTCGTATATCTATTTAACTTAGTAAAAGAAAACAAAAAGAAAAAAAGATTCAACTGAAGTAATGTATCATATTGAGAGACTTTTCAGTCAACGGATCACATCGTGGTAAACAAAACATACTTCGATAAAAACAAGAAAACCTGCTATTACATGTAGCTATAATTATTAACATTTTTCTTCGCAAAAAAGAATAAAATAACTGACCTTGAAATCGACATATAATAATATCATCATCAATAAAAGATTTACACCATTCAACCACTTGATCACAAGTCCAATTCATGATATGTTATTCAAAGAAATTTCTTCTAAAACAAAACGTTAATTGAAGTTCATTAAGAGTTTGAAGAATATTTCTGACATTAACATAGATTATAATTTTTTCTATGAAAAGATACGTGCAACGTCTATCTAAATCCAATCAAGAAAAATTGTTGCTTTACTTAGTTTTCATTTGGTTAATCAATCATGTTATAGGCTTATTTATCGAATAGTAACAAAGTTGGATAGATGGAGCTATCCGTATGTAAACGTCAAAACAATATCGAAGCAAAAAAATAATCATATATCAAAATATTCTTTTAAAATGAAGTAAAAACTATAAACGAATGTATTAACAAGAACGAATAACTAATAATAAATGTAACGAAAAGAAAATTTTTTTTTTGCTTTTCTTCTAATAGATATTCTGGGGCATGATAATGTTCATGATCAGCAATAGCTATAACAGTTTAACATAATTGTTCGTTCTTGTTAATACATTAGATTATATTCAAATCAAAAATTTCATAATATTTATTTATTCATATTTATTTAATTTAAACAATTATGGTAAACTGTTACAGCTATTGCTGATGATGGAAATTGTCATGTCCGAAATATCCATTAGAAAAAAAACAAAAAAAAAATTTCTTTTCATTACATTTATTATCAGTTATTCGTTCTTGTTAATACATTAGATTATATTCGAAGTAAAAACTAACTTAGTGTACATTAAGACGCTCATAATATGAGAAATTCTAAACAAATTTCTTGTCAACATACAAATGCACCAGACAATAGAAAGAAAAACAGGCGTTTAGTGAAATTATAGAATAATAAACCCTTCTGCGCAAAACGTACAATAATATACCCTTGGGAGGAGAAGAATAAACTCTTCTCCTTAAAACGTAGAACAATATACACTTCCGAATAAAATAATAAACCCTTCTTCTCAAAACGTACAACAATATACCCTTGAGATGAGAATAATAAACCCTTCTTCTCAAAACGTGCAACAATATACCCTTCAGAGGAGATTAATAAACCCTTCTCCTCAAAACGTACAATAAGACACTCTTGAGAGGAGAATAATAAACCCTTCTTCTCAAAACGTACAATAAGATACCCTTCAGAATAGAATAATAAACCCTTCTTCTCAAAACGTACAACAATATACCCTTGAGAGGAGAATAATAAACCCTTCTCCTAAAACTCAACTGTAATATACCCCTTTCTGATATTCAAAAACCCTTTTTGTTTTCACATACCCTTGGTTTCATAAACCCTTGGTTTCATAAACCCTTCAAGGGTTTATGAAAATTTATACTTAGTGCAAAGGTTTATGGTTGTACTCTTTTTTTTTTACAGTGTACCCTTATCCGTTGAATCATAAACCCTTTTTATGAAAGGGTAGAACAATATACCCTTATGCATAAAATCATAAACCTATTTTATGAAAGGGTAGAATAATATACCCTTTAGGATAGAATCATAAACATTTTTCACGAAAGAGTTGAACGAAATATCCGTATCCGTAGAATCATAAACCCTTTTTATAAACGGGTAGAATAATATACCCTTAGGCGTAGAACCATAAACCCTTTTTATAAAAGAGTAGAATAATATACCCTTATCCGTAGAATCATAAACCCTTTTTATGAAAGGGCAGAATGATATACCCACACCCAGAAAATCATAAACCCTTTTCCTGAAAGAGTAGAATAATATACCCTTAGGCGTAGAATCATAAACCCTTTTCATGTAAAGCGTAGAATAATATACCCTTAAGCGTAGAATCATAAACCCATTTCCTTGAATTTCAAGGTGATAAACCCTTTTTATTTTCATATACCCTTAGTTTCATAAACCCTTGGTTTCATAAACCCTTGAAGGGTTTATGACGCTATCATAAACCCTTGAAGGGTTTATGAAAATTTATACTTAGTGCAAAGGTTTATGATTCTGCCCTTTTTTTTACAGTGTAGCGTTATAAACGAGATGGTTTTAGCATACTCTTGCACTTCGCAACTGTTAATACAAAAAATTACTTAAGAAATATAAGGGGAGATTGATATATTTCCTTATTTCACAACTAGACACGCTTTAACATGCAATGTCTTTAGCATCCTCATTACTTGCAATGGATGTTCACGCATAGTAATACAAAATGGAATAAGAGAAAATTTGTCTTAATATCAATACAATGAGGAGCAAAATTTTCTAATATTATTTCCTCAAAAATATTTTTTCATTAAATTTTATAAATATCCTCACAAAGAAAATTTTCTATTTTAATATATACCTTTAAAAACATTGTTGCTTCAAAATTTTTCACTGACAGTCGTGATCTTTCTCGACGCGCAATATAAGATGCTGTTGAGAATGCTGCTTCAGCAGCCACACTGGTAGCTGGTTTACATATATGTCTTTTTGCTAATTTAAAAAGGTAAGGTAATGTAAATTCATAAATTTTCCAAAAGGCAAGACATGATAATGTGTTTGGTTTATTTTTACTCTTGTATTGGTTCGCTAATGATCGATAAGTGTATAATTCTTCAATTATTGTTGCACGTGTACCACCATTATTTTCTAATACAATATCGTCACCAATTGATTCTAAAAATGTTTCCATAGTTGTTCGTTTTTTTTTTTTGTATTAGATTTTGATGATAATGTTAAATTTGTAAAAGTTGTTGTTGTTGTTATTTTAGAAGTTGTGCTAGATATTCCTGAATTGTTTAATATCGATATTGATGATGATGATGATGACGATGATGAATTAGCAAGATTTATTATATCATTTTCATACATTTTTTTAATATCCTATTCAATTGATCGTTTATCAGTATCAGATAAAACTCTATAGCCAGTTGGATCGAAAAAGCTGTGAAACTAAAGACAAAACAATTGAAGATAACAAACAGGCAACTCTATTTTGGTCTGTAACTGGTTCTGTTTTACCAGTCAAAATCTTTCACATTAAAGTACCATGATTATGACTCAAAAATCAAGAAAAATCGATTACTTAACTGTTGCTTTGATTGTTACTATTCATTTTATTGATTGACGTAACACTCCGATACTGCATGAATCTCATGCGTTAGTAACAACCACTCTACGTAGTTCAATACAATCACAATAGTAGAATTCGAAACAGTTTTGTGCATGTCATCGTCGCGTGGAGAGATACATGTAGGTTTTGGGCGTGATGGGCATATCTATCTTATACACGTAAATGGCTAGAAATGTGATATGAAAATAAACGTTTTATATTAAGTGCCGTACTGACATGAGTATTCGAATTTTTTTTAATCCAAATGTAATTTATTTCTTTTGTGTACAAATACAAATAGTCAATTATTTGACAACAAAATTATTAGTTTAAGAAAACGATCAAAGGTCGTCAGTTTTGAAAAAGAAATCACGACAAAGAGAATATTAATGTAACTTTTTTGTTTTTCTTTCTTCAAGGTCGGCCAGAATTTCGAGCAGGATATCATTGTGAAGTTTTGACAAATAAAAGGATATAAACTTTAAAAACATCTCAATCAATTGGTATGAAAATCAGTTACACTTATAATAAATGAATAATAAAACTATTTCTGTTTAATGCATTGTAATGCATTACATTTTGTAAACAGTCGACAATGTCATATCATTGAATAATAAAGTATAATAAAAAATTAAATATAATCAACAATATCATATCATTCACTAATAATGCATTTTAATGCATTAAATATAATAGACAATATCGTAACATTGAATAATAATGTATTATAGTGCATTCAAAACCAATGATCAGAGAACAAAAAAAAAGACCGCACGGCTAGATAATGATACAATTATGAATGATATCTGATGCGTGAAATAATTTTTTTTACGAATAAACAATCTGTATAGGTGTGTGATAGAATAGTACGATTGAAAAAAATGTTTATTCTAATTTTTGGAAATTGGAAGAAGATAATCGTTAGAATATGCATACGTTCTATTGATGATTAGATGATCAATTACTAAGGTCATATTCAATCAGTTAGGTCTACTTAAATAAGTTAATGAGTAGATTGTTTCGATCGAATATATAAGCAGTGCTATATCATAATCATATTTTTCACATTCACTCGCTTGATAAAGAGTAAATTCGAAAGGCCTCCCGTTAATAATTATTTATTTATTTAATTCTTCCCTCTTTCTATTCCTAACTCCTACTTCTATTCTCTTTTTCTTGTTCATATCTCTTTTCGAATAAAAAATAAATCAAAACTAAGATAAAAAAAATAAAAAAAATAAAAATAAATTTTCATGTATAAAAAATCTCATGTTGATTTGTTATTTTTTTTTAAATTGATATATATATATATGAAAATAAAGATACAGCAATGAATTAATTATAGAGGAGACAAGCTAACAGAAAAAGGTACGATTTTTATCCGAGGGGGCGTCTATCAATGATTATTCACGTCTTGAACATGTAATATATATTCAATGATATCGATTATTTATTCAAATTTCTAAAGTAATATAATTTCATCTTCTATGTAAATAATAAATTCTGCATATTAGTTTTACGATTTCTTAATAAAATAAAAATATCATTTGAGATTAATAAACACCAAACACTGCCTTTCGTACTGAAAATAAATAGATTAACAGTTATTTGGATGGAAAACAGCCTTCAAATATTTGAATTAAATGAATCACTTTGTTTTGATNCTGGTATACTTAAACGTCGAGAAAACACAATAACTACAGTTGATGCACCACGTATTATTTTATCAGATGAAGGACTTAAAACTGGTCGAGTATCACCTTTTATCAATTTTCCTCTATTTGTTAGTATGACTATTCGGAGTGTGGGTGTCATATTTGGTGATATGTTAAGTAACAAATAGAAAATAAAATAAAATAAATATTTTTGTTTTCGTTTTTGTTTTTTAGTGGTACATCTCCTTTATATGTTCTCAAAACATTATTTGATTCGCCTCCAGAGGAAGACGCAGTAATTGGTGCTATATCATTAATCGTATGGAGTTTAATTGTTGTTGTTTCATTAAAATATGCTATATTCATATTAATGGCAGATAATCGTGGTGAAGGTGGTCCATTTGCTTTATGTGGTTTATTGACTGGTCCAGCAAGTCGTCTTCATTATCGTACTAAACAATTTGTTAGTATTATATGTATTATTGCTGCTTGTTTATTGATTGGCGATGGTGCTCTAACACCAGCTGTATCGATTTTATCAGCATTTGAAGGTTTAGTTATTGTCAAACCATCACTTGAATCATGGGTTGTACGATTATCTGTCATTGTAATAATACTTTTATTTTTGATTCAAAGATGGGGTTCATCTCGTATTGGAATTTTTTTTGGACCAATTATGATTTTATGGTTTATTCTATTAGCAACTATTGGTATATGGCGTATTACATATAAACCTGTTATATTCAAAGCATTAAATCCATGGGAAGCAATGCATTATTTAATTAAAACTAAAAAACAAGGTTTCTATCAAATTGGTACTGTTTTTTTATCAGTTACTGGTTTAGAAGCATTGTATGCTGATTTGGGGTATTTTGGACGATGGCCTATTAGATTTTCATGGTTTGCTTTGGTTTTTCCTGCTGTTTTACTTAATTATTTAGGACAAGGTGCACTTATCATTTTATATCCAAAATTTATTGATAATCCGTGAGTTAAATAAAAAAAAAAACAAGAAATCGATTTTGCAATGAAACAGAAATCATTATTAAGAAAATTTCGATTTTTAGATTTTATCGTTCAGTACCACATTGGGCACTTATACCGGTTCTTGTATATTCAGTTATATCATCAACAATAGCTTCACAAGCTATTATAACTGGTTCATTTTCTTTAGTTTCACAAGCTATTGCAATGGGTTTTTGTGTTGCATTTACTGTAATTCATACATCGCGTTCAATAATTGGTCACATTTATGTTCCAGCTGTAAATTATTTTCTTTTAGCTCTTACACTTGCTGTAACCATTGGTTTTCAAACAATAGATCGTATTACAGATGCTTATGGAGTAACAGTATGTAGTGTTATGGTTATAACAACAATTCTTTATATGATGGTTATACGTTGCACTTGGTTAAAACCAATGTGGCTTGTAGCTTTATTTGGATTTTTTTTAATTATTGATCTATATACATTTGCTGCAATTTGTACAACAAAAATTGCTTCTGGTGGTTGGGTTGCTATTATTATTGCATTTAGTCTTTTTATATTTTCATTTAGTTGGTTTTATGGAAATATTCGCCTTAGTAATTATTTATCTAAACATTGTAAAACAAATTTAATAGAAGATTTACCAAATCGACTTGGACTTACAAGTTTTGATCGTTCATTAAATGATGACGAAAACTCAAATATAAGTGTAACCAATGACGACAACGACGACGATGATGATGATGATGATCAAAAACACAAAGAAAGAAACAAAAAGAGAGCAAAATTAATAAATAATGAGCAAAAAAATGAATCAATATCGGTCGTAGAAAATCTTCAAGCTTCGGTCTTAATAGAAAATGTCGAAGAAAATAATTTATATAAAAAGAATAATGTAATAGCTCGTGGCGTTGGCTGTTTTTTAACAACATCAAAAAAATATACTCCAGATGTATTTGAAAATTTTCTTAATCGAACGCATGCTTATCCAGAAATATTAATATTTCTTAAAATCGAATATGCACGAATGCCAAATATTGATGATGATCAACGTTTAATCGTTCGAACTTTTGGAAATAATATTTATCATATAACATCAATATTTGGTTATACAGAAACAAATATTAGTCTTTTTAATATTCTTCATTTAGCACAACAACTTTATCATATTCCTATTACAAACGATGAATCAGAAATAACTTTTTTTCTTCCTTATCAAACAATACATGTTAATAAACATGGATGGAGAGCATGGTTAAGATTAATTCCATTATATATTTATTCTATATTAAAACAATTATATCCAGGAATACCATTAAATTTTAAATCCGTACCAGAAAATACCATTTATATTGGAATTCTTGCTGATTGCTAAAATTTATTCGAACATTTTCAGTATATCATAAACTTTTATTTTACCGTTGCTATGACTTTTCTACTTTTATCAATTTAATCAAACATAACTAATCTCTACATATACAAATATCAAACTATATCGAATCAATCGAAACAATTAACATATTTTAGAACAAGATGGGTTGAATTAACGTTCAAGTCAACATAAATATGTTTATTAATCTCATTTGAATAAACCAATTTTGTCCAAAATAAATCAGAAAATATGAAATCTTATGAAACACGATCTGAAAAGAGTTTTAAAATAATAGAGTACACATTTGAACTCTATTCTTCTTTCTCTACGGACCATGGTAAGTCCTGTATATGTATTACGATAAAGTACTGTATATAAATAAAAGTCGCATTCTAACATCTTAACTAATCAGTTATTGCATTTCTGGAGAACTAAATAAAACGATGGCGAAGAAATATATCCTACAATAAATAGAATAAAACAAGCTTCTCGTGATTGGCAATAGCAATTACATCGTCTTTCACATTTTAATTCTGAACGGATTACGCTAACAGCTTTTATTTGAATGTACTTGATAAATAGTTTACTGATTGATTCAAAATTATACGAGAGTGTGTCATAAGACACTAGATCTAAATGATTATGAAAAGTAGAGTGTGAGCATGAGTCTGCATATGGTTACTTGGAGGGAAATCAGTAACCTCACATCCTTCATATCCAAGAGGATTTAGTAATGAAAATAGTTGATAACCGAAAGATAATATCTATCATTATCAAGCAAATTCTTTGATGTCAAAAGAAAAATCTTTTAAGAATTTTGTTTATCCATCAGTATATTCTGATTGTCATTAGGGCTATCACTTTATTTTTACTTTATCCGATAAAATAAAGCAAAGTAAATTAGAGTGAAGAATTTCTGTTTTGTTGCAAAGGTAAGGTGAAGTAAAATAAGATAAAGTAGAGCATGTAGTTATTTATTATTGATTCATTAGTGCATTGTCACGCATTAATGGCATTCTAGTGTGGGGTTGTTCTTTCGAAAACGTACCAGACTTTGCATCCACTTCATGAGAATGGAATGAAACTTTCTGAGTATGTGGAAATTATGAATGTAAGTATAGCTACATTTTTTTAAATTTGAAACCTCTGCAAAATGGTCCAAAGAGGGAGGACTATGTAGGGTCTTCTAGGAAAAACCTGATTTCTGGAATTTCTCCATTTTAAATGATAAAAAGCTGGAACGAATAGAATTGATATTATTCAATGAGACAATTCTTTCATTAAGCAGGAAATTTTTTGTCTGACGCTGTCTTTGTGTCAAAACGTTTCCTACAAAAATCAACTTTTTTTTTAGTTTTTGAAAGTTAAATTTTTTCGACAAAAAGAAGATTTAATTAACGATTTTATATGCATTAGAACCATCTTTGAATGTACTATTCAGCTATAAGATTTGGGAGGCTTCAAAGTCAAAGCTGGCGGCTAAGTGAGAAGATCAAGGAGGAGGATTTTTACTTTTTCCTAAACTTTAGTTCTATTTGATTAGTAATTTAAGGATTCTGGTGAGGGGAGCAATATGTGTTCGTAGTCTACTCAAACCAACCTAACACAAAAAATGATATTTCAATATTGACCCGGCACTTTTAGGATCGACAGATTTTGCATGATATTTCTGCAGGAATTTTTCAAACTCATTGGCCAAGAAAGTAAACACTTTTGTTATAGCTTATGTCAACGAAATCTCAACTATAAGATTTTTTCCTGTCGATAATCCTTAGTTTTCTAATCATACAGCCCGAGAGTTTAGAAAAAAAGTAAAACTCTTCCCACAAAACCTCATCTTTTAGCGGTCAGGGTGTAGGTGTGGTGAAGTATGTCGTTTAAGAGAAAAACGGTGCTAACACCCAGTCACACTCACAATTACACCCTTAAAATAAAAACAATGAAAATCTAAAAATAGCCTGTTCATTGAATAGATTAGAGAACATTACTTGGATTTAATTAAAAACATGATTTATAATTTTTATCATCTCAATGGACGAATAACGTACTCATTTTCAATACAATAATATGAATTTGTTCACAAGTCATTGATAACAAAATTCTTAAACATGTTTCAAATTTTACAGCTAACTTTTGCTTATATGAATTTAAATTATTTTTCTAAAAGAAATCGAAATATCTTATTGTACAGAAATGTTTTCTTTGCAACTTTCAAATGAAATATTATGATTTGATTATCACAAAGCTTTAAAAATTAAAATAATACCGTTCAGAATAAAGTGAATACCAATTTCTAGTCCTATCTAGATGAATAAAAACTAGAACCTTACCAGAAACATTTTTGTTTAACAAGGTTGTTTATTATTGATTCATTCACTTGGCATATATTGCATGTATATTCCAACAAAGTCTTGCCGTGAAAGAATTCTTCTTAAATTATAATACACTCAGCAGTGATACTGAAAACATGATCACTTTTGGTTGAACTTCCTAGAACGCCCAATAACTTTTTTCCAATAAATTAAGTTGTTAACAGTTCAATGACCATTGGTCGTACCAAGCCAATGCTGATTATTCGTTTGTCAAAACACGTTTTCCTTAGAACATAATTAACAACTTCTTCTAAGCCAGAAAGATGTCACAAGTGACTTTGAAGTTCCTGCTAAAAATGTTTAGCAATATGAACGACATTCAAATTCTACCCTAAACATGTGTGTGCTACTTTTATACTTACTCTAAAAGGTAGAGTAGAGCTACCGTGCAAGACTCTTCTTTTAGTTATGTAATTTTTCGACCATTACTGATCATGGTTGGTGCTGATAGTTCAAGTTTCGATTTAAAGTTTTTTTCTAATTCATTTGTCGAATTAAAATACTTATGAATATCGATTATTGTTTTTCTTTTGAATGATTCATATTGATAATGGCTGGAAAGATGTGAAAATCGTTTATTGTTATATTGACATGTTAATTAGGACAAGTTATTTCTAATATCGTATTAGGTTGCTTAGTTGAAGTTAAAATAATAATAATAATAATATGGAACGCTTTACGACTTTGGGTGTCATCCTTGCGCAAGGACCATGCTAATCTTCTCTGTCATTTTCAGAATTAGTATGAAAAACTGCATCTAATGATATATAAATCACAATGAATAAAGACAGAGCTGTTGAGGAGGAAAGCTGCCAATATGCTAGAAAACAGTAATTGACTAATAAACTGCCAGTTTAAAGCACTCATAAATATAAATTTAAGCTTGTAAGTTCGTTATTTTATAGTTTTTTGAAGGATAGTCAATTTCTATGCATATGAGTATATTTTAAAATATTTCAGACTTCTTTTTATCATCGAGCAGGGGTTAAGACTCAACTTCAATGGAAATCCCATTATAGCCATAAAACTCGATTTATTTGAGCAAAATTGAGATTTTCAGCATGTGAACATGATATTCATGATCAGCGCGAAATTCTGCATCGAATGATGTGTTTCTCTTCAAATAAAGAGAAACAAAAAGTTGCCGGCTAATACCTGACGGGTGTGTGTGTGTCCAGGGTCCAAAAATCTGATTGGTCAGATTTTTCAGAAGTGAGTCGCAAAACGTGTTCTCTATAGTCGACTTGTTATCTTCAAGTGGTTTTCATCAAAAAAATACTCGAATCGAAAAGCAGCTTTATCGTCACTTGTCCTTTTCTCAACGTTTACGAAAAATTGATCATTTTCAATACAACTACTATTTTTTGCATTGAATTCAAACCAATCTTTTAAGACAATTCACTATGAATATAAAATCAAAATTGAGAGTGTGTTATTTTGAATTCCAGTAACTAACAATTAAAATCTTACTGAATACTTTTTACCAGACACTGTAGAAAACGTTTTAACGAAGACACCAATTCAGACATATATTGAAATTTACTTTTAATAATGTTTCGAAATCATAAGAAGTTGATATGCATGAAATGCAAACTTTAACTGAATTTCCAACGTTTTTCTCATAAGTCTATGAGATGAGGAGTACACAAAATGGGATATGGAGTGTGAGTGTGTTTCTAGGACAGATCAATGTCCACATAGTTAATACTGAATGGTTCACAAGTTTTGAAACGCGACACAATCAGTTTATATTCAGACAGAGAATAACTCTGAGTCGAATGTTTTTATATAAGCCTTGAGTACTCGTAACAATCTCTCAAGTCATATATTATTGGATAGTATATTTTTTTGTAATAGTAAAAATATAAACATGAAAATGTGATGATGACTTTTTTTTTTAAGATTTTAAATAAACTACTGAATATATTCAATATAAAAAATAACATAGTAGAAACGAATAATTGTTTATATTATTCATTTATTCGGCGCTCATAGAGAGTCACTGATTACATGTTCAATCTGATGTGCAGAACGATAACTAAAGAGCAATGATTGTATTTTGAAACTCTTGATCAATTATTTTGTAATCGAGTATTACCTCAAGAAAATAACGCAAGATCTGTTGACGTATGGCTCACTAGAAGTGTATGCGAAATATTAAAGAAAACAGTACGAGGAGAACGATTTCAAGCTTCAAACAACTAAAAATTAGATTGAATACGGAATGAAAAAAATGATAAATAAGATTTCTAAAGAGATTTGGCGAATTAATCAAAATTCGTAGACAAGAAACACTTGATAATTAAATGAGATTATTGTACAATCAGATTAATATATGCGTTTATAAAATACGTCGAGTGTTTCGGGAAACTTTTAATAACATTTCATTTTGATCGATTGCGAAAAATTTATCCTCATTTTCTCATGTTTATATTTTTATGATTACAAGAGAAGATATCATCAAATAATATGTTGTTTGAAATATTGTTACGAGCACTCAAGGGTTATATAAGAACATTCGGCTGAGGTCATACTCTCTCTCTGCATATATTAATTTTTCCACGCCTCAAAAATTATGAAACACTCTGTAAAGAATAGGTTCTAAACTAATTCACGGATGTTGAGCCAAATATCCACTTTGCTGTCAGAATACAGTATGAACACTAGGAACAACACACATAGCCTACATAATTTAATATGCGAAGGAAATCTGTTTTTTTACTGATTCATTATTTTAAATCTTTTTTGAAGAGGTTCCCGTCCATGTTTCCATTTGTTGCGGAACTTGTCTAGTTATGTATAATGTAATTTATTTCTTAATTTTTCTATACCAAGAAAATCGAACTTACGGTGAGTTATGAGGCAAGAAGAAAAATGAAGCAACTTAGCAATTTTCAAAGACAAATGGAAAAAAAGAGCTTTTCTGATCGTAGAACTTAAACTACTCAAATGTAAACTTCAAGATTCCAAAGTTTCAAACAGGGACTGTTGAGATATGTTGGTTTTACTAAAAGCATGTTCTTAGACATAGTTTCGTATGTATGTACACTACTTTTCGTATTTCAATGGCTTCATAACAATCGAATCACTTATACGACTATACACTAGCTTCAATAATTCGGCTTATTGCATTTGTTTTCGAAGTTTCACCTTTAAGAGTGACACTCAAGTCACTTCAAAATTCTGGCTGATTCATCTGAGACTCAGAGTGCATGTAACTCGATCGAAGTACTTTGATGATAGAACAATTCCAAAACGCCATGGAACCATACAGTTGAAATAAAGTGTTGACGTCAAGTAGCATATGAGCAGGTCAAATTATAATATTTCATCGGTTGACACTCCACTCCTCTCATATCCTCTTTGACCATGACAATCAATATCTTGTCGTCTCCTAATTTCCATCCTAAACGAAAATAAATGGATGATCGCTCACAAAATCTAATTGAAATTTCAACATCAGCGTTTTTCTTATTATTTTTCCAGATCAGTCATCGAACAAGTATTCAGATCAAGTAAAACCTTTGGAATATTTTGGCAGAAAGCAAAGGATAAACCATGAAAAATGACTTGTAATACTAAAGTAAACTTTTGCTTTTGTGAAACACGATATGAAAGGCGTGTTGACGTATCGAAGGTAGAAATTTGTGGGGTGGGGTGTGGGTATTGGTGTGAGTGTTCAGTGAGTGCCGATATTGAATATAAAAAGAGAAACTAACCCGGGATTCCCGAATTTCGCCAATAAGACTTTCGCCAACAGGACATTCGCCAATGGCGAAAGTCCAGTGTACTTTCGCCAATATACCCTGGTGACTTTCGCCAATTGGCGAGAGTCCACTGTACTTTCACCAATATGCCCTGGTGACTTTCGCCAATTGGCGAGAGTTCACTGTACTTTCGCCAATTGGCGAGAGTCCACTGTACTTTCGCCAATATACTCTNCAGAAAAATTTGTTTGATTTTCTGTAAAAGTTCCAACCAATCATTTTCATTTGTCAAACTTTGTTGATTTCGCCAGTCCTGCTTGTCTTCAGTCTGAAGACAGCGGTCCCCAGGAGGTTAACATCGCGTCAGACTTAAACATAGGATAGGTAGTGGCTTCTGTTCAATATACTATCGTTAGTGCTCTGTCAGTTAGTAGATTTAGTTTTCTTGAACTTTGAATTCGAACCTTCCTCATACATGGGTGGCCGATGCGCGGCCATGCCGATATCTATAAATACAAATAAAAGAATGCTGAATAAAATAAAATTTTAACGAAAGAGGAAATTAGCTCTATTATTAATCAATGGCGCATCATTGAGCGCACCTAAGCAATTTCGAATAATTTTACTAACTGGATCCTCCTTTTTATCTTCACTATCTTTATCAGCAATTTCTTGAATTGATTCCCTCTGTGTCAAAACTTTGACTTATAGCTTGTTAAGATATTTATTTCAATGAAGTTTTTAGATCTCATTTTTGCAGTCGATGATAATTGACAAAAGGCAAATCGACGTATACATTTTGAAAGGTCATAAACTTATGTATATAATAATTATAGCCTATGTGATTTACCAGATTAAGATTATCGAGCTGTATTCGTTAATACAAGTCAACGAAACAACCATCTTTGTCGTTTAATTCAGCAGTACGAATTGCTACAAAAATATAGTAAAAAGAGGCCGAGTAATATGCATCACTTTTAGACTATGTGACAACTTCCGAATGATCTATTCACCATTAAGAAAGACAATGCGAATCGTTATATTTTATTTTATTATTTGTAACAAGTATTGAAATAGACTAATATAAAACTGTTAACTAACTGAGATCAAGAATATCTTTACTTAATGAAGATAAATCCTCGTTAACAATAGATTCAGTACGTCGATAAATAACTAGATATGAACGGATCGATAGTTCACTTCAAACTTCCATCAAAGAATTCACCAAGTAGAGACTAAGTATTTATTCGGTTGATTTACTTGAACACTAACATGATATCGTAATTTATCATGTCAAAATATTCTTCGTATGTTGAAGCTTTCATTGAAAGTTTCGCAACCACATCAAAACAAAAGACTCTTCGATGAAGTTCGTTCTGTTTTAATCTGAAATGATTGCTTTTCTCTGTCTAACTGAAAAATCAAACTTCGATCACGTTTTCTGTTTCTTACTTGGGCACATTGTTGGAAATGGAGGTTTTCAGCTTTTGAAACTTCATTTTCGGGCACATCATCCGCTCTAAAAAAATCTTTTTTTAGAGAAAACGAGAAAGAATGCATTCAAAAGTATCAAACACAAACTGAGTTATCACTTTTTCTAAGCTTTTCATGAAAATAATAGAAGAAGAAAAAGTTTAAGTCGCAAAAAATTCCGAGATTTACAAAGTTTTCATCTTTTTGCGCCTCGTTTATAATTTACTTAGTTTTCTTGATTGGAGTTCTGAAATAAAAGTTTAGGTGTGATTTTGTAGAGAATTTCAAGACGCGTCTATTTAAAAAAAAATTCGCTCTAAGGGATCTAAAGTACAGGAGTGCAAGCAAAAATATCAAGATTCAATTCACCGTTGATTTTTCTTTTTCGTGAAGCACACTGCCAAGCCTGTAACTTTCTTATTATATGGGCTAGCGGGGTCAATCAAAAATCATTCTGTAGAGAGTCTTTTATTGGATCTTTTGGTTGAAAAGAAAAATTTTGAATCGCGTATTTTGTTAAAGAAAAACGTATTATTCAAATCGAGACAGTTTTTCGCGGCTACCCTTTATATGGAGAAAATCTCAGTTCGAAATTCGATTATTCAGGTTCTCAGAAGAATCCTATGCCCATAGGCCAAAATCGAGTAAAAGATCCATAACTCGACAACAGAACGCTGGAAAACCAAACCATTCTAGGGAATTTAATAACTTACTGAGATCTATAGTTTGCGTACATACTCGGTCCATTAAACGATTTGACACCTGGTGATGTTCCCTCGTTAGTCGTTTCATGTCGGATCGCAATATGCATTCTTTGAGAAGACTCTCTCGTGCTGTCGGTTACGTAGGCAAAAGGAAAACGTTTTTGTTTCCTAAACTTACAGAGATGAGCCATTTATATGAATGATAAATTATAAATCAGGAAAACTTTTTCTTTTTCTTTTGGAAGTTTCAGGAATGTGGATGCGTTCGAAATTTCAATTTATATTCGAACTCGAATTAGAGAGCTACTCATTCAAATACAACATAAATCCTTTCCTCATTTTAAATTTTACAAGTAAAAAAATCTTTCAAAACACTTTTATTTTGTATAAATTTTGAACAAACTTTCTAGCTGTATATTTTGAGATTAATTTTGATAAAAAAAATTCATTGTGATTTTTTCTTCTCATTGTAATAATAATTATGTTCAAGAATTTGATTTGTTTTGATAGAGTTTATATTATTAAAATTATCTTTCTTCATTGAAATATGATGTATCATAAGATAGAGCTTTTTATTTTGCTCATTCTAGAGATGTGAAAATAATATAATTATGATGTAAGAAAAGGAAACATCTAACATATTTTAAAATCGGACATATTTATCATAAGGGTTTCCGTTCTTCGAGATGATAATGAAATTTGTTGATTTTTCTCGAGAATCTAATTCGAATTATGAATTATCTATTGATGAAAGAAAAAGAAAAATTTTATATCTTGTCTCTGTTTTGCAAATGAAGAAATATGACAAAAAACATTCAGATTTTCTGATACTTTATTGAAGTACCTGTAAACACTTTTATATTGATGCTAAAAAACTAAAACTAATGTGAAAATTTGTCAAATTATCGATTGATTATATTCGTGTTAAAAATCTTAATTGAAAGACTTTATTTGAAAATCATGAAAATCTTATCATATCGAAAATAGATTTAAAAAGAGAAACGAATCTTGTTTAAAATTTAATAATTTTGAATACATCCACCAGATTGAACATCACATTTTGTACCTCTTGGACAACAATGTTGACCATCCTCACAACATTGACCCTATTATTATTAATTAATTATATTAAAAATTAAATTTAATAAATAAAAGTAAACATACATCAGAAAAAGCACAACAAGCAAATTCGACATCAGATGATCCATAAGTTCTACAACATTGTTGATCAAGTGAACAAGCAACATTTGATGTTCCACATTGATTATTATCAATATCCATTCGAGCTTCTCGTAAGAATTTTGAATCACTTAATTGACAAGAAAGTTGTTCTTCATTACAAGTATAACCATTTGGACAACAAACTGATCCATTTGAACCACAACAAACACCCTTTTGTTTTTGTTGAAAAAATATAAATTTTAATATTTATTTTTGATTAATTTAAATAAAAAAACTTACTTTTGAATAAGGACAACATGAATAAGTAACTTGATTATTTTGTTTATTTTGACAACATGTTGAACTTGATGAACATATTGTTTTACCATCAGGACATGTTTGATCTTTTAATGGAGATAATTTATGAAATGATTCAACATTTATTTTCATTTTTAATGATAAAAATTTTTCAGCAGATTCTCTTATATCAGTTTTATTTAATGAGTTTAAATGACGAATACATCTTTTACCACTATCATCACATGAATATCCATTTCCACAACAATGAATCTAAAATTAATTAATTAAAAAAAAAAAAAAAAAAAACACTTTCATTTATTTTTTTATCTTAAACTCTACAAACTTTATCCGGACAACAAATTGCTTGAGGATATGGACAACATCCATAAGAACCTAAAAAATAAATAATTCTTTTTTTTTTTAATTAAAACAAATATATAAAAATAAAATAAACCATCTTTCAATTCACAACAAGTTGTTTCTTCAGGACAATAAGATAAACCATCTTTAATTATATAAATAAATAAACAAATAAATAAATAAATAAATAAAAAGACAAACCAGGACATTGAATTGTTGAAAGTGTTGATTGAACGTTTGAAAGAATTATATTTGATGAAATAACATATAAAGATGGTTCTTTTTTTAACATTGGAATTGATCCAAATAAATCATGATCACATTTAAATATATGTAAATCACATTTATAATGTTCAGGACAACAATGTAAATGATCAGAACAACAAACCTTAATTTCATATTTTTAAAATATTCAAAAATATATTTTATTTTTATTTTTATTTTTATTTTTATTTTTATATAAACATACGGCTTTTTCTACTGGACAACAACCCCATGTTGATTCAGGTGTTAAACAACAAGTTGATGTTGATGGACATAAACCTGGTTTTTTTTTTATTTAAATTTATTCTTATTATTTATTTATTTATTTTTATAGTTACTTGTAGCATCTGGACAAATGATTTGTGCATTGGAATTTGACGATGGTTTTAATTCATATATATTTATTTGTTTATCAATAATTATATTTGTCAAGTCTAAAAATAAAATAAAATAGGTGTTGTTAAATAAATTCTAATTCAAAATAAAACAAACGTTGTTTTCGATGTAAAGATGGTATTTTAGTAAACCATGGAATATATATACCAGGATTACATTGACCTTTTTCAACATCACAACTATATCCATGTGGACAACAATGAAGATGATCACCTTTTATTACATTTAAATTATTATGACTTTTTTTTTTTTTTTTTTTTTTTCTATTGATAACTTACTACAACACACAGCATCAGCTTTTATTTAATATTAAAAGAAAAAAAACAAAACAAAAACAATATTTTATTTAAATAAATAAAAATAATATTTGTTTACCTAATGGACAACAACCATATTCTCCTGATTGTAATTGACAACATGTGTTACCTAAATGTTTCATCAAATTTTTTTTTAATTTCAAAACAAAGAAAAAAACAATATCAAACCATCAGGACATGCAGAACCTAAATTTATAAAATAAATAATTGAAATAAAAAAAGACAATTATTAAAATAAAACGAACCGTCAAAGCATGGAACATCATTTACATCATTAAGTTTCTTTTTACATCGGGAATGTTCAACATCACAAGTATATCCATGAGGACAACAATGAAGATGATCACCTTTTTTTAGATTTTAATTAGTTTTTTTCATTTTTTTCTTTTTATCTATTTAAATAAATAACTTACTACAACAAACAGCATCAGCTAAAAAAAGAAATCAATTTTATTTTAAATATTAGACAAAAAATAAACAACAATAAACGATACCAAGTGGACAACAACCATATTGACCGGATGATAATTGACAACAAGTATTACCATCAGGACAAGAACTTCCATCTAGAATAAGTTCTCTTTTTTATTTTCATTTATTTATTTAATGAAAATTAACCTGGACATGGAACTGAATTTATTTGATTTAATCGAATTTTTAATGGTAAACCAGGCTAAACAAATAAAATAAAATAAAATAAAATAAAATAAAATAAAATACAAAAAACAAACATAAATATGATTTGAAGATGAAGAACATTGTCCATCAGATAAACATGTTTGACCTTTTGAACAACAATGAAGACCATCATCACAACAAAGACCATCTTGAATTGGACAACATGCCCATAAACCAGTACTTGTTTGACAACATGTTTCTTCCGATAAACAAGTTACCTTTTAAATATTTATTCAATTTTATTTTTATTTTATTTTATTTAATTATAAAATAAATTAAATTACATTTGTTGGACATCCATATAAATTTCCACTAACTCCAACGAATAACGACAAGAAAAACAACAACCACATTGAAATATATTAACTACAAATAAATAAAACAAAAAACAAGACAATGAAGAATCCAAAGTCTCGAACAGACTATTTTAATAGATAAATATAAGATAAAACATGTTGTCATATGATACAAACATATGAAATTATCTTTCATTATCTTATGAAATATTATCATAAACATATTATAAAGCATTTTATTAAATTAACTTTTTCTCTTTTGTAAAAAATTATTGAGAAATGAAAAATATTATAAAAATTGTTTGATATTATTTTTCCTAAAAAATTTTCAATTATATTTAAGATAAATTAATAAATAAAAATTTGAATTGAATCATTTTTCATCAATAAAATATGATTATTGAGTATTTTTATTTCAAACTGATATAATCAATCAAATAGGAATGATTAGACGAACTAGACAACCAACTTATTTTATTTATTTTAACCATTAATTGTTAAGCAGGGATAGAGGACGCTTACCTATGTATAACATATTTCATTTTATATTAGAAAATTAATCTTATTCTAAAATTAATATCTATTAAATATGTTCTTTTTGTTTTGTTTTAATTAAACAAACTATTCTATCATTCTTACTTTATCAAATTCAAATGAGAATATATAAATAAATAAAATATTACTCAATATCTATATTGATTATTTCATACGATCTTGCTGTGCTTTTATTTACATGAAAATTCCATTTATATTCTAGAATTGGATTCCTAAATGTCTTTTATTTTTGATGAAAAGAAAAAAAAAGAAAAAGCACTAAATTAATTTCATGGTCAACATTTTGATCACATTGGTATATAAAAATTGAAAAGTCAAAATTGAAAAGTCAGTTTTTGAAGTATTTTTATGAAAGTGACGATAAGATTGAGTTGAGGGTGTCGGTGTAATAATTCAATATATTTATATCGAATAATCTAAATATCAGGAAATATTTTTAATGTATTATATTAATAATTTATTTGAATCTATATTATGTATGTATAATTATTTCGAATGAAAATCAACTAATTAAATAGAATATTTTTCTCATTAATCGATATTTTTTTGTATAAATAGTTGATGTATAAGTTGTTGTTTTTCTTGTCGTTATTCGTTGGAGTTAGTGGAAATTTATATGGATGTCCAACAAATGTAATTTAATTTATTTTATAATTAAATAAAATAAAATAAAAATAAAATTGAATAANCAATTATAAACATATAGAATAAATTGTTGTTTATCATTGTAGGATAGGTGTTTATTTTTCAAATTTAAATATTAGAAAAGAAATTAAACTGATCAATAATTTGATAATATTTTATTCTAAACAGATTTAAATTAAATAAAAATAAATATTTTCTTTTATAATGTATTTACTCAATATAGACTATCTATTAAAAAAGTAATATTATCATTTGAAAAAAATATCTTTTATTTATCATTATATATATAATAAATATCCTTCTTCCTATGCTGTTTCAAAAATCATCGATTAACAAATAAATTCTATATTTTTATCTTATTTTATTCAGATGAGTTCATTTATTTAATTATGATTAACGATAATGTTAAATTTTTATTGATGAACAAATTGTTTTTGTACGATAGACTAAAACTGGAGTTATCTACTAAAAAAAAGAAAACTAAATATTTTTATTAAAAATAAATGATGAATTTCGTGTTTGTGTCATATGATATGAAATCGACATGTTCAGAAATATTCTTAATTTAACAAAATAATTTATTTGAAATCTTTCACTTTTCGTTAATCTATATAACATATTTGACACTTCACACAATCCTTTTCGATCTTGTCTTTTCGATCTTGTTACACAGAAAATTCCTGGAAAATCTTATCGACTATTAGTGGATTTATTGTTAAGGAAAATTTCATAATTAATCAAACTACTCTAAATCTAAACAAAACAAAACAAATATAAATCTGTTTAATTTTGTTTAAAAAGATAAAGTTTGATAAGAAAATAATTCTTTAAATATTTTCAATTCATTTTTGATATTCGAACATATTCTATTGTTCGTTTTTCATTTTTTATTCTTGTTTCTTGTTTAATGTTTAATGTTTAATGTTTTCATTTGATAAGATAATATTCGAGAAAATAATAGTTATCATTATTTAATAATATGACATCGTTGTTTTTATCTCGAATATAATAATAAAAGCAAAAAAAAAAATTTGTCTTTAGTTATAATTAGACTTTCCAATAACAATTTATATTTATCATTTGTCGGAAGAAAATCTTCGATAATGATATTAAATATTATTTTATGTATTTTTTTCTTCAATGGATATTTTTCTTTTTCAATATTCGATAGTCAATTAGATGATTCATAGATTTTATTTAAACGTATTTTCGAAAAAAAGTATTTAACAAATCAAGAAGAAACATATCGGTATGTTTAAATCTTTTTTCTTTTTCTAATATAAATGTAAATAGTCGTCAAATTTGGAAAGAAAATATTCGAATGATTGATAAACATAATCTTGAATCTAATTTAGATCTTCATAAATATAGACTTTAAATGAATAAATTTGGTGATATGGTATTAACATTTAAATAAAAACAATACTTTTTTTTTTTTAATTTAATATTTTTTCATTTATATTTAAAGACAAATGAAGAATTTCGAAAAACAAATGAATGGTTTTAAAATGAATTTAAAAAAAGAAAGAAAGAAAAATCTTTAAATTAAATAATTCAATCGATTTTTAAAATATAATTAAATAGATTGGCGTACTAAAGGTTATGTAATACCTATTAAAGATCAAGGTCAATGTGGCTCATGTTGGACTTTTTCAACAACAGGATCACTTGAAGGATAACATTTTGCTAAAACATCTCAACTTGTTTCACTTTCCGAACAAAATTTAGTTGATTGTTCACTTAATTTATGATGTCATGGGGGAATTATGGATCTTGCTTTTATGTATATTAAATCTAATGGTGGAATAGATACAGAATGGTCATATCCTTATCAAGCTGAACGTCAAAAATGTCGTTTTTATCCAAAAAATATTGGTGCTACTGATACTGTAATTAATAATTCGATTTAAATATTTAAAAAAAGTAAATATAATTATTTTATTGTTTTAATATAGGGTTTTGTTGAAATTAAAATGGGAAATGAAACAGATCTTCAATCTGCTATTGCTACTGTTGGTCCAATATCAGTAGCTATTGATGCTTCGAAAAGTTCATTTCAATTTTATTCATCGGGAATTTATGATGAACCTCATTGTTCAACACATTTACTTGATCATGGAGTTTTATCTGTTGGATATGGTATTATTAATTCATTAGATTATAATATTGTTAAAAATTCTTGGGGAATCAATTGGGGAAATCAAGGTTATATTTGGATGAGTAGAAATAAAAACAATCAATATGGAATAGTTATTGTAGCAAGTTATCCACTTGTTTAAATGATTTTTTTTTTCTTTTATTTTTAAATTAATAATCAAATAAATTATTTCATCGATGAATATTTACAGATGACATATGATTATTAATTTAAAATCTAAAATATTTATTCAAAAACATAGAGGTCAAACTATATTATTCATTTTAAGAATGCTTTTATAAACTCATGTGATCAAAAATCAGTTAAACATCGTCAAGAAGTGTCTGTTTGTTTCGAGAGAATTGTAGGAAGAATAACAACAATAACATCAACTGAAATAGAAAATGAACTAGTGTATTATTTCCTATATGTCATAAAGGAAGTCTTAATAATTGTCAAACTATTTAGAATGATAAACATTCTCAAGTAACATATGGATTAAACAATAATATTAAAGTTAGTAATTAAAATAGTATAATTATTCTAATCAATAGACAAATTAACATATTGTCAAATATTTAATAAAAATAATTTTTATTTTTATTTTTTGTAAATAATTGAGTTATGAGAGATATTTAATTAGTTTTTCAAATTTAATATTAAATTTTTCAATTAACTTAAAGATAAAAGATTTCTTATTTTATTCTTCGTTATTAATATTTAATATAACAACGTAAATATTTATCTATTTGACTAAAGATAGACTCATACAAAATAAAATTAGTTTTTTCTACATGTGTGTTGAATACACGTGAATGGTCATGTATCAACATATATTCGTGGAAGTGTTCACAATTAATACTCAAATTGACAATTTTCTACTGCACATTCATTCAATCAGATGTTTCACCTATTCAGTTTCTATCAAATCGAATTTTTTTAACAGTCAAATTCTGTCAATAAAATGTTTTTTTTTTAATATACCTCTCAATCCATTTGTTTATTTTGTTTTTTTCAGACTGGTAATTCAGCCTATGACGGGTGTAAGTGTGTATATAGATATGATAATGAGGTATATATCTATCTGGAGTGTGAATGTAGATACCATGACGTTATATAGATGTCAGTTGTCAATTGTGAGTTCAGGTACAAATAATCCCGATATCGATTATTGATGTGCTCATATGAGTGAGTTTGTTTGTGTGTGTGTGTGTGTGAAGTATATTGGTTTGATAGGTTAAATTAATGAAGAAAAGAAGCACATAGACATACACAGTCGAATCCTTACTGATATCGACAATGGTATGTGCATCAATACATATACGTATATACTGACACTAATATTTTATCTTTATGAATGGATTTTATATTGATATCAATTTGACCTGTACGTATAGTAATATATATTATATAAAAGGGATTGACCATTTAGTCAAAGTTCAAGCGAGTAAAAATAAAAATCATTATTTTCTTTTTAATTAAAATGAAAATCAATTGATTTTCTGTGAAAATTATCAATTGAAGTTTCGAATAATTTCCGAAAAGAATTCGTAATTTTATGAATTTTCAATATAAATATGAATTAATAATAGATATATAACAGTTCGTTAATAATTTTAATAATAAAAAAACAATTGATAATATTCATCGATATTGACTTATCTATTTTATCAGTTGTTTTTCGAGAGTTGATCGATTGATGATAAAAACTCTGTCTGTAAAATTTAAAGCAATATTTAATGGATTGTAGTTCGAACGTTTGAAGATTTCTCATAGGCGCTTAGTGGATCAGTTTTTAATGATTTTTCGAATTGTTGATTAATTTTCATCAAACAAAATAAATAGATAAAAACAAAATAGAAATTAATTTAAATCAAATTATCTTTATTAATTATCATAAATATCTTTCCAACGTATATTATCAAGTTAAAATCTCTCTAAATAATTACATTTTATTTTACTCGATAAAACTCTTATATTATTCGATTAAATTCAAATTAATATTTTACTTAAACAGAATATTTCAATTTTCTTAATGCAACTAAATAGGCATGTACCGAGCCCGAGTAGCTCGGGCTCGGTCAGGCTCGGGCTCGGTCAGGCTCGGGCTCGGTTGGGCTCGGGCTCGGTCAGGCTCGGGCTCGGT
>CAJNSZ010000548.1:35410-72704 GCA_905329745.1 Rotaria sp. Silwood2
AAACTAGAAATATCGTACTTCAATGTTTTTGCTATGTATTGTTCTATCAGTTGACGACCTAAAACTTTCATACCTTTGTAAAAAATACATCTTTAATAAGTTGTATTCAACGTGAAAGTTGTACTAAACTTGTCATTAAACCATACAATCGACCTAATATCATTATTAATATTAAAATTAATTTAAGCTTTTTCTTATTTTTATTTACTAAGATTTTCCCAAGCTCCTGATCGACGACGATCAGATGTTGTTTCCAATATTAATTTAAAATATCGTGTACCCATTGATAATCGTAGAAAATTTAATACAATAAAAAAATATTTATTATTCGTACTAGCTAATTGATCAAGTTCATGTGCTAAAAAATAACAACAAACAAAAAACTTTTATGAATTCTTGATATAACAGAAACAAACGCAATAATTTTAATAAAATTAAATCCCATATTTCAATTGGTATTTGGCTAAGATAACAAATCTAAGATTGTATTAATGATGATTTTATATTAAATGGTCTAAAACAAAAAAAATTATTGGTTAAATTAAATTTGCTCAATGTTTTATTATTCCTCTAAACTTACATAAATTGTACAAAAAACGTTTTTTTGTTGGTGAAGATAATCAATCATTTACAGAAAAATATTTACGTTTTCCGATACTCATCATGTTGATAATGAAAAAAAAACGATCCGATCAATTTGGACGGAAAAATCTTTCTTTTTTAAATATAAGAGTCAAATATGTTCAAAATTATCTATGTTTTGAAAACTATCAAGAAAAATATTAAATTAGAATGAATTTTAAAAATTATTTAATTAAATATATAAAAAGTAATATCACATATTTTCTTTTTTTTATTCAAAATTTAGATGTCGCTAATTATTAAATAATAATTGGTCATCCAATCGGATGAATAACTGTGCATGTGAGTATATATCGTAAATAAATCACATTCAAAAAAAAAAAAAAAGATTGTTCTTTCGATCGAATTGTAAATAACCCTAATGTTAAATATAAAATGTTTATAATTGATGTAAAGAAATCTCTGGTTGGTTTCTTTCGTATAACATATATGCTTAACGAATCTATCATCAGCGTTCTGAATAATGAGTGCACCAAGCAAAATCAAAGTGAGTGTGCCACACACTCATTTGGATTCGCACGCTATATTGCATCCTACTCAAAAAAAATAGAATGAACCTGCTGCACTCTATTATAAAATGTTTCACTTTGTTTTATATTGGTTATTTCGTCTTTACAATTAATTTTCTTATTTATTATGTTCTTTCATTCAAGCAAGTAGTCTTATTCATTATTTCAGATAATGAAGAACAAGCAGTCATCGAAACACTCTCAAATAGCATCTACATTGCTTACGTATGTGGCTTATGTGTCACATAATATCAATATGAAGTATTAGAGAAACAATTCGTCGAGGAGCTGAAAAAGATGCGAAAAAAGAAAAACATTAGAAGAAAAAAACTTATCTGAAAAGGTCTTAGTTTCACTGAATATTTGAAGTTTTTCAATCACTACGGAGTCTGAGTTGTTAGTTCGTGTGTCTTTTGTCGTCATATAGGTTTTCTTCTTTAGATAAATTGTAATCAAAACGTAAGGTGAACGTAACAAGAGTAGGTTGAAAAGTACATGAGTTAGAGTCTAGAACCTTTTTTTTTTTGTTTACATCGGCACGTTCACTCTTAAATCTTCCCGCTTTGATTATAACGAATAAAATAAAAAAAAAGTATTTTATTAAAAGTAGTCTTTTGACTTGACTAGTCACCAGTTTTGCCTTTGAACATGGTGTAAACGTTATTCGAAAAAACAAAATGTAGAGATCGATGATGCTCTTAAAAGCATAGTGTACTTTTATATTCTATTTCAGATCCCGATTAAAAACATTGGAAAAACTATTTCTGATCGATTATTTCAAATGTCGTATAATTTTGTTTCAAGTATATTTAATCATACAAGTAATAAAGAGCCAATCGCAATTCCTCGATCGAAGCTAAATACGTATTTACCACCTTTGATTACATCTACACAAGCAAATATTTTATTAGTCTCAAACAAAATCTTCAAAAACGTTGATAAAAATACGTATAACTATATGACAATAGCAAAATCTCTTTCTTCGCCCGTAACTTTTGTTTTCGATCGACTTAATGATGATGAAATCGAAGCAAAAGAAAGAGAATTAGATGATCGATTGAAACAAGATGATGAACAAGCATTAAGGAATGCTAATCAGTTATGTGAAGAACAAGATAATGTTTCTACGAAACAACAAGCAAAAACAAAGTCGAAGAAGAAAAGTTCGACGAACAACAAACAAATGAAGAACGATGTAAGTAAGACGAATCAGATATCATCTGAGATAGTATTCGATAGTTTCTACTGTAATTTTAAGTATAATATGATAGTTTCGATCGTTAATAAGTAGTTGAATAATATATTCTAGTTTGGACAGAAACATTGCATAATCTATTTGCGAAAAGTTTTTGCACAAAATTAATCTTCATTTTTTTTTCACTAATTGGCTGCACAGAACAAACAATAGTCGTTATTTAGAATGAGAATTTCACTCTTTCTAAATATATATTCAGAACTTTTTTTTTCGATTTAAAGTTGATTTGATAGGAGCAAGGTTTCAAAGAGGACTAAAATTGGCATTTGTATAGAATTGTGTATGTAGTGAATTTTTGTACATTGACTAAAAGTACCTCAATTCTAATTATAAAGAAGCTTTTTTATGCAATAGTTTATAGAACACAGTTTGCTCTATAAAATAAACTCTTTGCTTTGCTTTTCATATATTGTTGAAAATCATTAGAATTTATTGTATGATAAATATCAAAATTCTCAAAAACCGATGTTGTTTTGAAGAATTCCATTTCAGTTATAGAATAGCATTTTAGAAATGTTATAGGTAGATTAATCGATTAAATTGAGGATCATCTATTATGGTTTTATAAATTAGAAAATTTTATCAATAGATACCGACATATTTCTCAAGACTACGATTGGTTGATAATTTAATTATTGAAAATTTTATTTTTTCTTTTTTTTTTTTTGGACCGTATTTATTAAAAAATGAAACTTTCTTTAAAGAACGTGACAAGAAAAATTCTCTTGCTTGGTCATGAAATCTCATCGTTACGTTTGAACAAATATTTTCTAATATTTCCACTTGTTCAATCATTGCAAAAGAACATAGAATTTTGATGCGTACATATAGAAGCTGAAACGAAAAATAATTTTATTTAGAAATAAGCTGATATAGTTCAGCAGAGGTTTCATAGAATATATGTTCACAAGTGTTTTTAAAATTTTTTTTTGAGTTGAATCAGCTTGTACAAAGTAATATTATCAGTAGTAAACAGGTTTTAACCGAACAGCAATCTTTATTATCAATGTATACTGCATAAAATAAGATATCAGTTAAAACTCATATGAATCGAATGTTTATAATTATTCTTCATATAAATATGAGGTGTATTAGAAAGTTTTACTTTAAACAATACCTATAGAATCTTCTATTCGATAATTAATTTAGAATTAAAAAACAATCTTTCTTTTGTTTTTCATAATGGCGCCTACAACAAAAACAATAAGTAGACAAAGTACAGTCAAGGACAAAAGTTTAAGTAAAATTAGTTTTTTATTATTTTTTTCAAATTTTTTTTACAGCATTTATTTTTTCAGATTATGAGGTATGGGTCTGGTTCAAACAGTGATACGAATGATATGAGAGGTCAGCTACATGATGTATTATAGAACGAGATTCTGTCTACCTATATAGATATTTTATAATAGAAAAAAATTTTTTTTATAGAAAAACAAGATTAGATGTTATTCAGTATTTCGTATTTCCTAGACCAAGAGATTTATGCTAAAATAAAAGAAAATGATATCAATCGATAGAGCATTTTACGCTCTATCAATTTATAAAAAAAGAATTTTTCCTAGAGTCGATCTTCACCTCTAAAATTTGACTTTAGTGAGAATAGTTAGCATTTTTCTCCTATCAAAATAATTAAGAAAGAACAGCTAGTTGTATTTTGCAAAACTTTATTTCAATAAGGTGAGCTTGAAAAATCAGTGGTATTCGAACTTCATATATATAAAATTTTGTTTAGTTTTGAATGTTCTTTTCAATGGTGTATAAAACATTATGATAAGAGGGAATTAGTAGGAAGTAATGTTATTTTTTCTGTTTTGCTGACTATTCTCCCTAAAACCAAGTTTGAGAGGGGAAGATCGACTCCAGGAAAAAAACCTTTTTTATAAACTGATAGAGCATGAAATACTGAATGGAACCTAATCCTGTTTTTCTATAGAAAAAAATTATTTTGATTATAAAAAAATTCACATAGGTAAACAGAGTCTCGTTCTATAATACATTTTATAACGGGTCTCTCATACAATCTATATCACCATTTGATTTAGACCCATATCTCATAATATGGAAAAAAAATGCTATAAAAGAAATGTGAAACAAAAATAGTGAAAAACCAATTTCACTTAAACTTTTGTCCTTGACTGTACCTGAAATGAGATGCTCCCGTATTTCGGTTCTATTTTTCTTTCATGGACAGATGAAATGAACTTAAAGAAACAATTAGTAGCACAAAGATCATGAATAACCTTACAATACATGTTGTTGCGACAAAATATCAAAGCTCTATATTTATTAATTCCGTTCGTATTTTTATACGGAGAATATCTTCACGTTGTGAAAATAGCAAAATCGAAGATAAAGGAAAAATCATAAAATGAGATAACTAGAGAAGCATAGCTAACTATAAAATGAGGATACTAGATTTCAGTGCTTCCAATAACTAATAATTCGAAATATTTTTTCAGTTTCGATTCTTAGAAGGATATGAAATTCTATATTCTAATTCTATTCTAGAGTAAAATTGTAGATCTTTATTTCAAGTATCATCGATATGTTAGTTCACTGCATATTATATTACATCTGTAATTAGTGCATGTCATCATCTCTTGTTATGTATAGATTCAATCTTTTTTCACAGACTAGACTAAATTGATAGAAAAAGATGAGCAAATTTGTGCTAGATTGTCTTTTTCTTCGTCAATCATTGTCATTATATATTTAATAAAGACTATCAAATTACATTTATTTGACGAATAGCAGATTAGTTCTAACCATTTTTCTTTCATTTATTACTAGGTAATGTTTACACCAGAACTTCTTTCATCGTCAATGAACTTCATTTCATCTCCTTCACATATAACAACAAGCAGAGATAACCAAGAGAATATATCAACGTGGTGTATATCTGAAGAAATAAAGGAATATAATTTGGACAATGTCGAATTTGAACATGATGAATTGATTGATGATCCATGTTATAACAATGAAAAAATGCCTGAAGTCAATCAATTCAAGGAAGGTTAGTTCACATTTGGCTTAATCTTCGAGGAAACAGAATTATTTCGTTCAAGAAAAAATATAGCTCATTCATGTTATGTCATTCTAACACAGACAATAGTTTCTGGCATCTCCACAGCTTTACGAGAAACTTCTCCAGCTAATAAGGAATAAGGAACAGAATTTTAAGGCAAAATTTTTCGAGCATCTCACATTTCACAATTTTTATTTGATTTAAGATGAGTTTATTTCTGGATCAAAATTAAAAGTAAGTGGTGATTAGTTATTCGAATGTATGATTGTCGAATTGATCTAGGAAGTCTCATAAGCAAAACTATTGATTGATTTGTTCACTATCTATTGGAACAAATCAGTTAACTAATGCTCATTTCAAAAAAGAAAAAAAGGCGGGTGAGTATTTTTGTTTTTTAATAACTTTTGATAGGAACAAGATAGAGAGTTGCGTTTTTCACCGTTGGAAAAAGACTGATTCAATGCATCAATTCATATATAAAAATGTTGAGATTTATTTCATATTAGAATAGTGAAATATCGTCATCTTGGAAAAGTAGATTGTTACTCTATGAAGATAGAACAAATGTAAAACTTTGACAAATGGATTAGAATCGTCAGCTAACGGACTACAAAACTATATATATAAGTTTTGATTTAAATCTTTACTGTTTTGGAAGTTCTCGATATTATATTCAACAATTTTAGTCCATTTTGTCAGTAATTTCTATAAAAATTACTCAGTTTTGTTGAATTTATTCCTGGAAAAATCAAACCTATTTTTTAAGGCATTTCTTTCTTCAACTACTGCAAAAGGATCCAAAAACCCAAGTTAAAAGTCATTATCTTATATAGTTTGATGCATTTTCATCTACTCTTTCTAACGGTGAATACCACAGCTTTCTACTATGTTCGTATCAAAAGTTATTCAACAAAATATCTAGCCGGCTTTTTTTGTTTGAAATAGATCATTAGTGACTTTATTTCTGCCTTGTTGGTTATGCTTCAACAAATTTTAAAATTTATTTTGATCTGATTTTCTTATCATTATGGATTAAATACGATTAATTCGATCCTCGCGCTTGACGAAAAGTTCTAAAAGTAAAAACTTTTGACTTGATTGTCATTGGCCTATTGAATTATTAAATCAAAGTTACAGTTGAGGTTCTATGAATTCCTTTAAGAGCTACTATCTAGATCTTCCAATAAATTCTATCGGTGAATGAGCAACACATTCCTGTCATAAATATTATTTCTATATGTCAGTCTTAGGTTAGAATGGAATGAAGAAATATTTGATAGAAAACTCTTTTTAAAGACTTTTCAAATAACAACTCGAGAAGATATGTTTAAGTATTCAAAGTTTTTCAATGATTCTCAAGAAGATCTTAACTGAGAATTATGTTTGATACCTATCAGATTTGCTTGGATACAAATAAATCATTATCGTAGTTTTATGTGTTGACATTTATATTATGGTTCACAAGAACCTGTTCCAATAATTTTTGTCTGATAAGTCAACTCTGTGTCCCTATATTCAGTTTCAAACAACATTTATAAAATTAGAACATTATTTTAGTAAATATAGAGATTGGTAATTTCTTCATAATCATCTACCATTGTACTAATCTTACCAAAGTAATTAGAAAAAAACAAGCCTATCTACGGATTACATTTTTTCATCGGAAAACGGTTTATAATTTAATGAGATGTACAAGAACATATAATAGTAAAGATACAATAAGACAAATTTTAAGTTTATGATTGATTTTACTTCAGATTGATGTTAATCATGAATAATTCAAACATATTATTTTGTTCATCTTCAGCAAATTAATCATAAACTTGAAATTTATTTTTTATATTTCTATTATTATATGTTGTTGCATATGTCATTATAGTATAAACTTAGATTGAAGAATTCAATAATATATTTCATAGAATGAAAAACGTTTTGATGTTTACATGTAAAATCATTGTAGTTTTTGATTATGATAATTATATTTCTTTCCCTCATTAGATATTCAATATGAAGATCCAGTCGTACATTGTCAGAATTCTCAAGATCAATTTGAACAAATTCTTCGTCAATTTCATAAAATAAATCACAAATTAGATGATATCTATGAATATCTATCATCTGATCGTATAATAAACATCATTCAACGTAAGTTCTTCATAGAACTTCCGGAACCATTATCCAGCCGAACATACTCAGCATCCACTTCCAACGAGATGCATAATCTCTTTGCTATATTTGGTTTACAATTTGAGCATGATTATAAAAGACTGTGGTCAGAAACATTTCCAAAACTAATTCGACCCTGTTTTCGACCAGGATCCATTCAAATTGATCTTTTTGGTTTTGCACATCTTCGCACGAATCCTTCTATTCCTTCTATTACATCACCAAATATTGATCCAATAGATTCATACAATTCATATACAGTACTAAAGAAGAAAACAAAAGAATTTTGTGCGAACCAAATTTTAATAGGTGAAGTTACAACATCTTGTCTAGATTTTAAAGATTGTAACCAAGAATCAATTGTAAGTTTTTGTCTTGATATTTTATTGTTTTTCTTTATGTACTTGTTCCTTGTTTAGTTGAACGATGTATCAACAAAAAAATTGATTTACAAAATTCTTCAACTGGAACGTATACTTTTTTTTTTAATGAAGTTTTATTATAAATCAAGTGGTCCGGAAAATTTTATTGTTATCTTATCTGGTCGATTTAACAAGCACCGATCACCAAGTCGTATTCTGGATTCAATAATGATGAGTAGCAATTTAACTCTTACATTTCCTTTACTTTTCTATTTGTATAGAAAAAATCGTTTTCTTTTTATATGATCAACATGTTTTTGTATGCTATTCATATAAAATCATCTCCTTCATATTGAACATAAAAAGATGTTTCAGAAGTTTCCCTCCTATTATTGTTTTTATTTGATCTTTACTGTACTTGGACATAAATAGACATTGACTATATATTTGTCAAGAACAGGAACCAAGCTATTATCTAAGAGAAATTATAATTAGTTTGCATTGATTCTAAGCCTATACCAAGTACATGTCCAGAAGAATTTTCACAATTAATGAAAAGTTTTTGTTTATTTTTAATATTTATATATTCTTCTATATAAAAATAAATTATTTAAATTGTTGGCAAAGTTTATCACAAGATCGACCAACATTCAGTCAATTATATGACCAAATTAATAAAATTATTAAATTAAATTATTCAAATAATGAATTAAATATTATGGAAACAAATGATGAAACATATTCATCATTACAACAAGATTGACGTAAAGAAATTCAAGATATTTTTGAAGGATTAACAACAAAAAAACAAGTAAGCAGAAAACAAAAAAAGAAATGCCTATAAAAGATATTTTTCTTTGTAAAGGAAATTCATGATCGTGAATAAGCAATGCTTCAATTAACAATACAACAAAATCATCAATGAAGGCGTTTACAACAATAGGAACAAGAATTACATGAACGTGAATTAAAATTATTAATGTCAGCTAATAATCAAGAATATCTTCATCAACAAACACCTAAAGTACAAAAACGTTCAGGACATTCTGGACTTTCACTTTTACATGCAGAACTTAATGGTTCAACTACACTTTCATCAACTACAGCATCAAATTTAATTAGTCGTCCAACATGTTTGATTTTTTTTTAAAGACAATAAAAAAGTTCTTCAAGTTTCTTTTTTTCATAAATTTTTCTAGATTTTCGTCATTTAGTGTCTATTTGTCGTGAACAAAATTTACATCATCAACCGGCTATTGATCATAATTCATCATCATCAACGAATCCTAATACTATATTACCAACATCACCAACATACATATCAGGTTCAACAAATAATATACATTCATCAAATTCAACAATGATGCAAATACATTCTGATTCATCAAATAATCAAAATTTCTCGCATAATTTATATACAAATCAAAGTACACTAGCAACACCAAATTTAAATCGACTTCAGACATTAACTTGAATGTATTTCAATTGAATTATAATTTCGAAAACTTTTTTGTTTTCTTCTTGAAATGAATTTTTATAATAATTAATTAAAAGAATAGCATATATATATATATATATCATTAGAAAAATAATTTCTCTCGCGCTATTCTATAATTGTTTTTTTTTCTATATATTAAGATATTTAGAGAGAGAGAGAGAATAATCTTCATTTGCTTTGTATGACGATAATTCAAGCTCATATAATATGCATAATTTAGATTCAATCATAAATCATATGCTTCTTTTATTTAATCTACTCATTATAATTCTTTATTAACATTTTAATAACATGTATTTGTTGTGCATGTAATATAGGGTTAAGCCTTGACAAATAGCAAAAAAGACAAACAAAAAATTGTTTTCTTTTTAACTTTTGTATCTATTTTTATTTTTACTTCACGTTACCGTTTTATCTGATGAATTCGAAGATAAAACAACTGAAAAATCTTCACGTTGTGCATCAACTGGTCAAGCTAAAGTACCATCAATAAAACTAGAACATTCACGTTAGCCTAAATCTAAACCATGGTCACCATCATCATCAACATTTAAACAAAAACATGGAAAAAATAATACACATCTTGGTAAATCGAAATGGTACATTGAAACCTCACCTTTTTAGTATCATTTTGAAGAGCTTAAAATTCTGAACATAAAACATCAAGTAGAATTGTTTTTCATATCCACCATGAAAACTATGATCGAACAATCTTTGGTTTCTTTGGTCATGACGAATTGATCACGCAGATCTTTACTTGCGAGAGATATTAACCACATTGTTTCTCATATCGAATTCATAATGTATTTAGTTTATTGTCATATAGAAGATGATATACACAAACATTTTAAACTTGTTTTTCTATTTATTAAAATAATTCTATTATTTGCTTATCAATTATATGAAAACATTATATTCGAATAAATTTACAGATAATTAAATAAATCAGAAAAGTATTTCAAGTTTTTCAACAATGATTTGAAATTAACTTCAATTTAAAGAAATCTATTCAATCAAATGATTTTTTTGTCATCTAAAACTTGAGAAAAGATATAAAATGTTCTAGTTATTCCTTATTTAATAGAAAATAATCGACTTTTTCGTATAGAACGTTTTATAATAGTTTTGGTTAGACCGCTATTATTAGTATCTAGTGGCGCGACCAAGATTTTCTATCAATTTGAGCTAAGCACACTTCTTATATCACCATTAACAGTATGCTTTCTTTACTACTGTCTTCTCTTGATCTATATGCTAATGATGAATTATGTCAGAATGTTGATCTAAACAGAAGGCAATCTTTCATATTCAAAAAATGTATTTTAACAGTAAGTGAGAATCGGACATAAAACTTTAATATTGGTAACGAAATTCGATAGAACTTAATAACTTTTTCTATGAAACGATTTTTCTTCATGACTAAACAAATTCTTCTATCTGTAATAGGAAAAAGAAACAATTAGTTTCATAGTTAAGACTTAACCAAATAGTTCTATATAAAATACCCGTAAATGAAGAATAAATTCTATTTGTCTAAAATTTTCAAAAAAAAATAAATAAATGTTAACTGTTTGTTTAATAAAAGTATGCTCCATATCGAATTTTAATAATATTTTGAAAAAAAAAACATCGATTCCTTGTATTGCTTTATTTTACGTAAGATTTCCAATGACATCAGAAGATAAGTTTCGTTAAAATCTTGGTTATGCAGTATAAAAAACATAAAACAATTCGATTCACTTTAAATATCTTTGTATTGTTTTTCATCTAGATTTAATTGAGCATTAGATACATGTATATTCACGAAAAAACCTTTCTTCATATGTATAATCGTTTCAATAAAAATTCAAAGATTTTTCTTTTTTTCTATATTTTTTTTCATAGTACCAGATATAGATAGAAAATAATGATAAGAAAATAATCTCGGTATGTTGAAGGTTGTCATCTAATATATCCACATATTTAGTCGTCGTCAGAATCATTGTTATGATGAGGGTGTGGATGTGGTGTTTCGTTGAAAAAGAGGCTCACACCTATACTCACATCCCACCGGATCCCAAACTCAATTGTATGGAACACATTGCTTATTGACAGTTTTTGCTGTCGAGCTTGCCTTTAGTAAAATGAGTCTAGTCTCACAGAGACTTGATAAATGTCGATGAAATTCTTATCAGAGATAACCAATATACAGAGATTTTAAAACGACGAAAGCCAAAGCTCAAAGAACTTTGTTTTTGTCAAGTTATAGAGTCCACAATGACTATGAACTGTTTGACTAATAACTCCCTCGTGAATTATTCTTTTGATTTGTGGGCTTTGTTGTTGGTCTACATTTATCAAATATTACACAAACTGTAATTTTCAGCATGTCAGCTCGTATGATCGTTTAGATATGAAAGGACGAATAGTTTTGTCCAGCATTGTAAAATAAGCATGTTTGATGAGTGTGAGTATGAGTTTTCTTTTCACTCACACCGATAAAGTCGAGTCGTTTTTTTTTAAAAGAAAATTCTTCTGGACTGGCAACGATGACTACAACGTTATAACTCTTTTTTGATTTCAAGTTTCTAATTACATGATTATTCTTCCTTATTATTAATTATTTGATACTAAATTAAAAATAAATTAAAGTAAAATTATATTAAAGAATAATACATATTTTAAAAGAAAATTATAATAATAAATAATATAACATTTCCACATACGAAGAAGTCTTCGTCAAGCTTTTTTATGAATTAGATTTTTCTTTTAAATATTAAACATGTGAGAGTGAGTCGACAAGATGGTGATAATGGCAGGAAAGATAGATTATCTTTCCTGTTCTTTCATTTCAGTCTTATATGTTTAACATATAAGAGGAAAAATAAAAATTATTTATTATTAATTACTATAATTTTCTTCTAAAATTGTTATTATTCTCTAATATACTTTGTAGATCAAAAATATAATATTAATTTAATTGATAGTGTAATTGAAAAGCTTAATCAGATTACCATTCGTTGTCATCGAGAAAATTCTTAGATATTTAATATTCTTATTTATATTAATAATGTACGTTTCTCAAAATTTTATATATTTTATTATGCAATGTGAAAAAAGAACTAAGATATGAAAATCATATCGACTTCAAATAACTATATTTCATGTATTTAATAAAGATACTTTAAATTATTAGGTTAAGTTATTTTTGCTATTAACTGTTGTAAAATTGTCTGTGCCTTAAGATTAAACATCGAGTAGAAATTAAAGAATGACATATATTAGTTTGTTTGAGAAAGAAAGAAATCATGAAAATGAAAGCATTATGCATGAAAAGATATATTTATAAATTGTAGAAATGATTAAAATTTCTATTAGAATAATTTTCTATTAAATTCCAACTCATTTTCCTGCTAGATTTCTCATATATGTAATTATGCAATCTCTGTTTGATATTTAAGATGCAAAATACAAACATACTATTTTTTTCAAAATTTATATTATGACTAATAATGATCAGTATTAAAAAAATGTGTAAAGTCAGATGCAGAAAGCTTTATAAGATGTTCTCTTCGAGAAAATGAATTTTTACTGATTTTATTTTCATTTGAATAAAATCATTTCATATTTTTATATTCAGTAGTAATAGAAATAAACTTGTTTTGTTAAATCTGATGTTTACAAGTAATGAAAAACTAGTCAACAATTATTATTTTTTGATCTGAATATAGTATTTATTCGTTTGTCTTGTGTTTTACATGAAAAATATTTTTAAACCTAAAACATTATATTGTAAATAAATTACAATTACGAAGTATTCAATATTGTTAATTTGATTTTTATTTGATTAAAACTTAGCAGAAATATTTTATCAATTAATAATATGCTGCCATTCATTATCCTTGTTTGATGAAGCAGGCAAAAAGAAAACAGAAAGAGCAAACAACAAGGTTTTTAGTCTTATTTTTGGCTTTTTCGTTTTTTTTTCTATTATGAATGACGACGATGCAATTCTTTTTTTTAAATATATTTCATTGGTGTTTTTTTTTCTCGTCTCATGTTGAATGCATGTAAACAAATTTTACTTGCAACATTTCGTTAGCAGTATTTTAAAAAGAAAAAAAAATGAACGTTCGAAATAAGAAGTCCTTGAAATAGGTTGCAAGCAGCCTAATAAAACCGAAAGTGTGTGTGGTTGTATTTGAAGAAGAACTCAGATTCACACACACACCCTCAACAAAGAAAAACTTTTTCTAAAAGACGAAGAAATTTTATCTATTTTATAAAAACAATTGAAAGATAAAACGAGTATTGATTTAAGATAAAGACTCGAAATTTGATTTAAAAATTTTAAAGAAAAGATTTATCTACTATAGAAAAACAATGTAGGATTTAATCATNTGTTACTGAGGAATCTGGATGCACCAAGACTATGCAATGGTACAAGACTGTGCGTGAAAAGCTTAATGCCTCATGTTATTGAAGCAACTACCTTGACAGGCTGCGCAAAGGGTGAGGATGTATTCATACCACAAATACCCATGGTTCCTACTGATATGCCTTTTGAATTCAAACGTCTACAATTTCCAGTTCGTCTCGCCTTCGCGATGTCCATCAACAAAGCTCAAGGACAGTCTCTTAAGATTGCCGGCATTGACCTAGAAATCCCTTGCTTTTCTCACGGTCAACTTTACGTGGCATGTTCAAGAGTTGGAACTGGAAAAAATTTGTACGCCTTTGCCCCTGATTCGAAAACTAAAAACATTGTGTATCAATCTGCTTTACAATAAAACTGTTTTTCAGTACAGATAGATTTTTTTTAAACCTTCCTCTGTGTCAAGGATGTACTGTCAAATTTCCCGGGCAACGCCGGGTATCTCCGCTAGTATACATTATAAAACATAAATTAATATTAATTAAATTCAGAATAGAACGAATATTTCTACTAAATTTATTGTACTTAAAAATGAATTTAAATAATTATACGAAATAGATATTTATTTTGTTCTAAATGAAACAGAAATTATTTGAATAGATTTTTTATTTGATTTAAAAATTAATAAAATAATTTCATTTTTTTACTTTCGTCAAAAATAAAGCAATTAAATAATGTTGTTTTAATTTAAATGAAATGTAATGTAATAGAATAAAATCTAATCTGTTTTTAATCTAAAGCGAATCGAATAACTTTGTCAATTAAATTAGTTTATTTTATTCTAAACTAATAAGATACATAAATTAACATCATTCTAGTATGACATAATTAAGAAAATGGAATGGGTGTCAAAAAAATTGTTAAATACGTTTGATTTTTTGTTGATGTTTGGCGACTATGGATGAAAAGTACGTGTAAGACAAGGTACAATTTTGTATTAAATTATTAGTCTTTCAGAGATTATTTTAATGATAATTTGTAGCTATGTATTATATGTCGCATGTGTTGCTTTCTATAATTTAACATAATTTCAAGTGTAAGTATTCTGATTTTCTAAAGTGAATTAAACTGTTTAAAAAATGATCGATGTTGAATAAAATATAATATTGAAAGATAAAATTTTTGAATAAAATAATCGTTTATGAAAATAAGTCTTTCAATGTTTTCTATTCATTTGTTACGGCTCGAATAAATCTATTCTATTGTTTATCTTTTATATTTTCATTAGATAAGATAAGATAATATTTAACAATAAATACTAGTTCTTCTTATTCAACATGATGATATCGTTGTTCTTATTTCAGTTATTATAAAAGAGCATTTTATTCAGTGACAAGGTATATTTGATTGTGTAAAGAAAACGATCAATAATGAAGTATTCTATGGTCTTGTGTCTTATTTTCATCAATGGATATATTTCTTTTCCAATGTTAAATAGTCAATTGGATGATTCGTGGAATTTATTTAAACACGTTTTCAAAAAAACATATCTATCAAATCAAGAAGAAACATATCGGTTTGTTTTAAATCTTTATTTAGAAAAAAAAACAAGATCGTTTTATTTCTAATATAAATTAAAATAGTCGTCAAATTTGGGAACACAATCTTTCAATTATTCGTAAACATAATCTTGAATCTGATTTGGGTATACATACATATACACTTGAAATGAATCAATTTGGTGATATGGTATAGAATATTTTTACTAAAAAAGAAACGAAATTTAGTTTAAATTTTATTTTATATATTTAAAGACAAATGAAGAATTTCGCAAGCAAATGAATGGTTTTCAAATGAATTTAAAAAATAAAACAAAACAAATTGATCGTCATAGATTTTTAGCTCCATCACATATTGTTTTACCAGAAAGTGTTGGTAACGAATCTTTTATATTCTTAATTTAAAATATAATATATTAAAAATAATTGAATAGATTGGCGTACAAAAGGTTATGTAACACCAATTAAAGATCAAGGTCAATGTGGTTCATGTTGGGCTTTTTCAACAACAGGATCACTTGAAGGACAGCATTTTGCTAAAACATCCAAACTTGTTTCACTTTCAGAACAAAATTTAGTTGATTGTTCACTTAACTTGGGATGTGATGGTGGTGTTATGGATATTGCTTTTCTTTATATCAAATCTAATGGAGGTATTGATACAGAATGGTCATACCCATACGAAGCTGAACGTGGAAGATGTCGTTTTGATCCACAAAATATAGGCGCTACTGATACAGTAAGTGTTGATGTTTTAATAAAAAACAATTGATTTGATTTTCTCATAGGGTTTTGTTGAAATAAAAATGGGAAATGAAACAGATCTTCAAGCTGCTATAGCTACTGTTGGTCCAATATCAGTAGCTATTGATGCTTCGAAAAGTTCATTTCAATTTTATTCATCTGGAGTTTATGATGAACCTCATTGTTCAACATATTTACTTGATCATGGTGTTTTAGCTGTTGGATATGGTACTGTTAATTCAAAAGATTATTATATTGTTAAAAATTCTTGGGGAACTAATTGGGGAAATCAAGGTTATATTTGGATGAGTAGAAATAAACACAATCAGTGCGGAATAGCGACTGTTGCAAGTTATCCACTTGTTTAAAACGATTTATTTGTTTTTAAACTACTAACGAAATAAAATATTTGACCGATGAATAGTTACAGAGGATGTATGAGTATTACATAAAATGTAACGTAATTAATTGAAAGAATAGAGGACGAACTATAGTGTTGATTTGAAGAATGGTATTATGAAATCATATGATCAAAATAATATTCGTTTATAAACGTAATAAAAATTGTTTGATTAAAAACGATTAATTCAATGTCAGAAAATAGTGGAAAAAAAGGAACATCAGCTGAACCTAATGAAGATGTATCAGGAACAGCTGGTTTAGAACGAACAGTAGGAACAACATCAACATCAACTGGAATAGTTGAACGAACTGGTGTAACAGCTGCTATGCCTGATACAGGAAGTCTTGATCATTCTCATACTAGTCAAGATAATCAACATTTTCAAATAACATCTGGATTACCTACTAATACTGGAGCTGGTGATTTAACTACCGTTCCTTCGAATCAATAGATAAATGAACATTTTTTTCCTTTTATTATCAATAATCGAGCTACGATAGATATTTAATCAGGCTTTTATCAAATTAAATCATATTATTCTAATTATATATAAATTAGCTATTTTTCAATTAACGTAAAGATAGAATATGAATTAGTTCAACGTGACTTTCCAAGGTGATAATCTTGTAGTGTACCTTCATACAATCAGATGTAATTGTTTTCTAAATGTCGATCCGTAAGTTTTTCTTAGACTATCAAATCTGAAAATGATAAAAGCGAATGTTACTACAATTGGTTGAATTAATCAAGAGAAGAACCATATTGATAGGCACATACTGACACTAACACTGATCGCTAGTGTCATGCATACATTTTATATTAATATTGATTTGACTTGTATAAAAGTATATTTTATAGAAAGGAATTGAACGTTAACTCGAGTTTTAATTAATTTAAAGTGATCTGGATAAATAATCATTCATTTAGTCATTTTTCAATATAATCTTGAATTACTCATAATAGATCTATAAAAGTTTATTAATTGTTTCAATATTGAAAAATAGTTGAAAACATTCATCACTCGAAACTCATCTTTGTGCTCAATTCTCTTGCAACAATTGATTAATAGTTCAATTTTCGATGATTTTATGAATTGTTAATTATTTCAAATGACATAATTAAACTTGAAATATTTTTGTTCAATTCAAATTTAATCAAATGATCCAAGAATATAGTCTAATAAATAAAATGCATTTTTATCTAAAACTTTCTACGTTAGAATATAAGAATTGTAATAATTATTTGAGAGACATTCTTAATAGTTTCGAATAGAATGCATTGTTTGCTCTACAAAACTTATAGAGAACATAGAATTTGTGTTGATCAGTTTTCATCGAAAAAGTTCATCTTTTTTACAATTTGGACATAATCATCTCATTTCTTAACAACCGATTGAAATTCTCTTGCTAAGACGATTATATTTTTATGAAATATGATCATTATCGATATATTGACGAAGTTTCTTTCGAATATCTATCATTATTTGCCGAACTTGTTTATAATATATAGGATATAACAGAGATTGAAATATGTTAGAAAATTCACCTGTTTTTTTTTACTATTCGAAATAGTTTCATCATAATCCAATTCTACGGTACAATGAGCAGGTAACATATTCGTAAAGAATCAATTGAGTTTTTCGATAAAGATAACTGTTATTTAATCTGATTGATTATTGTTTAATTTGTTCTATTTAAACTTAATATTTCTGTTATATTTGTTGCATCTATATTTTTGATTTATTTGAAGAATTATGATAATAGAATAAAAATCTGTTTAGGACAAAACAAAACTATTAATAGAACATGTTCAATCTAAGTAAATTAAGTCAATTGCTTTTCTTTTCTAACTATTAAGGGTGAGTGTGGGGGTCGGTAAGTTTTGCTGGTGTGTTGCTTTTTATCCTTACCCACATCCACACATCCTCATAGTAATACGTTGTCAATATTTTTTGATTCAACTTTCCTATTTACTTTTTATTAGTCGATTGCAAAAGATCTTTTGCCCATATTCAACAAACTATGTCATTCTCAATGTGCTTATCAATTTTTTCTCTGAGCAGATAAAAGTACTTATTTAAGTGTTTCTTGTGCAAACGCACAGACCTCCCCGTGAAAATAAAACACAAAGAAAAAGCATTTTTATCCACCAAGATAAGTTTTATCGTGTCAGATTCTATCGAACTTTATGACATTCGGACGGCTTTCAACAGTTAATATCAGAAAGGATCTGATGATTGAGACTCAATGCTTTCTCACAACTTTTCGAAAAGGGTGTGAGTATGGAATAGAGTCCATGATGTAAATGAATTACAAAGTCATCCAAAAAAATTGATTAAATATCAGGATCTACCAAGGTCTACTTGACTTTTCTGGCACCATCATCGAAAGATGTGATGAAAATAGTTCCAAGACACCCACGGAAAGACTCTGATAGACCCTGTTATTTTATCAATTTCTTTGAATTACTTTGTAATTCATGTACGTAATCCAGTGATGAAATGACTTATGGCTGTGGGTGTGAAACAATAGAAGTTCTACGCTCGCACCCCACACCAACGCACAATCGTCATTCTTTGTCAATTTCTTGGTTTTTCTTTTCTTTGTATATTGTGAGATGATTCAAGTATTTATTCTGATTATGACAAAAGAATATTGTTGAAATATCAACAACTAAATACAATGTGACTAGTTTAAATTATAATGTTTGTGGCTGTTCTTTACTTCCTTCTCTCTCTATTTAAAGTATTAATGATTTTGCTCTAATAATTTTCAATGATTGTAGTAATGATTCGATTCTTGTTCGTCCTACAAAAAAATCATATTAGGTTTTTTTCTTTTTTGTTTTTCTATACATACGACGAACAAGTAACGTTGTATGTGCATTTGCTGATCCAAGACTATTCTGCGCTAAACATTCATATAGACCAGAATCATTTTGTATTGTGTTTGATATTGATAAAACACCAGTTCGATGATCAACATGAAATCTTCGATTAATATTATTTAATAAAATTCGTTCATCATCATTTAAATTTACTAAATTTAAGAACAAAAATAAATTTTATTTTAAAAAAATCTATATTTATTTTTACATTTAAACCAAGTTATTTTTGGCCATGGTGATCCATTCACATTACATGTTAAGTTAACATCAGTTCCATTAAAAACTATTAAATCTTTACTAACAGATACAGTCGGTAGTTCGCCTAGAAAAATTTTATTGTTCGACTTTAAATATATGAAAGAAGAAAAAATAGTTTTACTTTTAATTTTTAACCATGTTGAACGAGTATCTTCACCAACATCATTTGTTAGAAAACATTGATACATACCTTGATCATTCCAATCAATATCATTAATCATTAATTGATTTTCGATCAATTGAATTCTATTAAAATTAAAAATAAAAAACAAAATTTTTTTTTTGTTTTTTTTCTTACTTTGATGATTGATTTGTTAAACGAACAGAATTTTTATACCATGTTACATTAACATCTGTTGATGTTCGTGTACCATTACAAGTAAAATTAACTTGATCTTGTAAATCAACATTATGTATGAATGGGAAAATTGTTGTGATTATAGGAACCTTATGTAAGATTAAAATATACTTTTTGTTTGTAGAAAATAATTATTCTTTACTACTTTACCTCGAACAATTAATTTAGCACTTGCATTTATAAATGTTTCAGTATTTCTTATTCGAACATGGCATAAATTATATTCCTTGATCATCAGCAATTATTCCACGAATTTCAAGTGTTCGATTGTAAGGACCATTACGAAATCGTCCATTTTTTTGATCAATTAATATAGAATTTTTTCGCCAAATTATTTCAATAGAATTAGTGAAACTAGTCCGATAGAAAAAAAAATCATTGATTAGATTCATAAAGCAAACAAGAAGTCTCTTTTGGAATCGGAATTTCATTTTTTTTTTTCAAACATAGACACATTGAAAGAAAGGCTATGCTCAATCTAGAATAACACTTGAAAACTTTATAGAATTTTACCCAGCATTAGCAACACATTCAAATGATTTAATAGGATCACCAATAGTTGCTAATTGATCTGTTAGTTTAACAATAAATTCTGGTATAGATAATTGAAATGAACTTTTTCGTCGATTAATTTGTAAACAATAATCTGGAGATTGTCTTGTACCACTACCAACAAATATATTTTCAATAATAGCAAAATAAATTTTTTCATCTTGATATTCTGTATTAAGTATAACAAGATTATATGTTGATGTAATAAAATATTTTTCATTAGGTATAATATGTTTATTGTCATGTGATAATGAACTACTTTTCAGAAATCATTGTACAGTTGGTTCAGATGATGAATTTATTATTGTTAAATATAATATAATAGCATCTGATTCATAAACATTTATAAATTGATCACGTTGATTAGTAATTAAATAATCAAAATACCAAACCATTAAGTGTGTTGCTTTACTTGCAACAATACCAACATCATTTTTAGCTAAACATCTATATGAGCCTTGATCTTGTTTTTTTAGCTGATGTTATTTCAAAATAACTAAATTTAGAAAAATTTGATATTAAATTTTGCCATTCACGTAACCGCATATAAGTTGGAGGTGGATAACCAATAGCATTACATGGTAAAATTTTACGAGAACCTAATAATACATCATCTTCACTGGATTCACGTAAAATTATTGGAGGTTGTAATTGTTCACCTAGTTTTTTTTTCATTTCAAAGATAAAAATTTATTAATAATATTAGAAATATAACTTTGTTGTTTTCTTACTAAAAATTGTAACAAAAAGAGTATATACAATACATAACAACTGGATAAACATAGGAGATGTACTTATGTAAATTAAGTTGATGACGAAATCTAAAATAATAATAAAGAAATACTTTGTTTTTTTTTTCAATCAAGTGATAGTTGACCGATCGGTGGCACTTTTGAAAGGTATATGAATGTATGATTCGTCGAGTGACCAATGACCTGGTCTCGTTGGTTGACTATCATCATATAATACTTGTTATATTTTCTTTCCTCTATAATCAAAGATTGTTTCGCGCGATTCTGTACATGTTTGTTTGTTGATATACATATATAGTGACAACAATAGTTTAAAATTGCAAAGTATCATTAAAGAAAATATTCTTTTTAAATGAGCGGACCCAAAGTAACCAATACAAAGCACAAAGAATGGCTATTGTTAAGAATAAAAATTTGTTTCCTCATAGAAATCAATATTATACTTAGCTGATTAACATGTTATTATGAAATGATTTCAATTTTCTATCAAATTATGTTTACAAAATCTGATAGAACAGTATTCTTTGCCTTTTCCTACGTGAAGATATGAATCAGGTCATATACTATCGATAAATTTTTATAATGTGTTAGTGGATTCACCTCATTGTTATTACTTTTCTTTTTCTTTCTCTCTTTCTTCTTGGTAGATCTTTCTTGATGTTATATAACCTTGATCACTCTTTATTTTTTTGTCCTTAAGTTTGTTCCTTGATCTAGGTAGTCGATATATATGTCACAGTACTGTTTAGAATATAGTTGAGTTCGGAATCATCCTAGTTCAGATTGGAATTCTGATTTGAACTAGTACATTTAAGAATCTTAATTCTTACTAGTATGATATAGAACGATCTTATGATGAACTAGTTCGATTTGGAATTCTAGTTTGAACTAGGATGGTTTGAGATTCTAATGTGACCTATTCATACCGGACTAGTACAAATTAGNTGATATACTTAAACGTTTTGGATCACACCAAAAATTACGACAATTAACACGAATATATTCATTTTTACTTGATAATAATTGAAGTAATTGTTCACGTACTTGATGACAAAGGGTGTGAGTGTGTGTGGGTGTGGGTGTGGGGAGTGGGTGGGTGTGGGTGTGGGGTGTGGGTGTGGGGTGTGGGTGTGGGGTGTGGGTGTGGGTACATAAGAACTTTATTATTAACATCCACACCCATACCCACACCCACACACCCATACCCACACCCTCACACTTTCTTTTGTCGATAATTGATATAATTATGTTCCCTAGATTCAAATGAACGATCTTCATTAAATGAATTTTCACCAGATGAATATGTATATGGCACAACGCTCTTTAATGAATTCATTTCTGTTGTAAAACGACAACGTCATTTCACTGTTGATTCAATATTCTGTAAAATTTCATTTTTTCAGATCTTCTCTATACAGAAGAAAAAAAGAAATTTACCAACAATTATTGTTTCATTTTCGATTGAATTTGTGTCTTCATCAAGAACAGGTTCATTTTCTTCTCGTTCTTTCAAACGTTGTGTTCATATGAATTGATTTTTTCCGCTTCAGCTTCATAATTTAATTGGAACATGAAGAACATTCATTGTTGTACATAATAAAGACGATGTGAAAGAGCATTTTCTTATTAAAATATTGTACCAAGAAGATTTCATAGAGTTCACGTTGAACACAAACAAGTGCATGAATATGACAAAGATCAGACTCAATTGAACTATTAAATAAACTACTTTTTTCAGCATTGATACCATTCAAAAGATAAACACCAACTAAATACATTTATATCAGACTAGAAATTGAAAGAAAGTGAAAGAGAGACGAACCATGTTGTCACCAATAACAAAATACTTTAAAAATAAGTTCTTCAATTCCACATCCAGTTCGAGCACCAATCAAACCATTATATCTAACTATATGTTTTCCTAATCCACGTTTTGTACATTCATTTTCTAAACATGTGCGAACATTGGCAAAATAAGATCTACTGTTTAAAAAAGAAGTATTATTCATTTGAAGACATTCTTGATATCAATTCTACCTTTTGCTAATAGATCAACTTTATTGCCAAGAACGAAGATCACATTTGGTTAAGTCTTTTGATTATCTATTGTTTGAACAACAAGATGTGACCATGATCGACTAATCGAATTTGATATATTAACAAGATCAACAATCAAAATAACTAAACTACGTGTTACGTTTGATTTCTGTCAAAATATCCTACTAAACTTCTTCATTAACTTCTAAATGTGAAATATCATTTGTATATGTGAAAAGAAAACATTGTTGACATTGACTTGTTCGTTTTTGTAATTTTGTCGACAGATGACATGTATAAATTTCAATTGGCATAAAACCTCTTCAAGAGATAATATTTGAATAAATAATTCTATTGAAAAAGCAAAACAATATCTTACGATTTAGTTTTATCAGCATATTGAAGTGATGGATCACAACCAATACAACGAGCACTGTCATGTACTGGTATTGTTTTTTGTTTCTAAATTAATTTGAAATTGATTTTCAGACGATGGAAAAGTAAAAATGGATGAATGAGGTAGATTATCTTGATCTTCATTTCATGATAATCGAATATCATCTTTGGGTATTTGTGAAAAGATTTTCTATGCGACTTGACGTTCTTCAATCTTGTCGAACCAGACGTTTTTTATTTTCAGATAATTAACCAGTAGAACGAACAGCATGTGCTGGATCTTTCGAGAGAATTTAACGAAAGACAGATGAAAGATTATCTAATGAAACAAGTGTTGTTTCGCTAATAAAGTGTTACCTATCAATCAACGGTGATGATGATTATGTTTGAGAAAAACGATGAGCATCTGCTCAGAGTGATATTCAACGTTGAAAAATTGATATTCTTCGAAGATTTAACATTTTTTTGTTAAGAAAATCATTTTCAGTAATCAGTGACTATTACAACACCAATTCATGGTTAAAATAATAAACCATTTCAAGTATCAATAATAAAGATTTAGATTAATTTTTATTGAAATATGCAGCGTTTCTAACAGAAATCTAAAATACGAAGTCAACATACACTTTGTCGTTTCAAGCAAAGTGTCAGATGATACTTTGTTTGAGATGAATGCGGCCTACTTGAACTCTGACACTCACAGCGTCAATATGCTTTGATTGCTCAAAAAAAAAAGAATTTTTGTTATAGCGATGTAAAAATCTCAACAATGGAAGAATATATTCATTGTAGAATGTAAAACATTTCACGTCAAGATACATATCAATGCAGCTGAAATGGAATGGAATCAGGGTTGCCAAAACAAAATCTTACAAATCGGAATTCTTTTGCCTCAATTCGGAAAATTTCGGAAATATCTGGTTAATTCGAAAAGTAGTTTTTAAGCTTTTCGACACTTAAGTTGACTTTTTTTTCTGGTAAAAAAGCTTTCTGAGTTTGGTTATCCTCTCTGTAGATATATTTCATCAATGTTAAAACAAATTCATTCCTTCCTGAAAAAAACTTTTTTTTTAATTTCATGGAATTTCATGTTGCTGTTGGTTGAATAGATATTATTGTTTGAATAGATTCTTGTTCTTCTTCACTCACAGTCATACTGATAGACGAATCATCAGATTTATCATCCATAATAACGTTTACTTTATTCTGAAATACAACCATTAAAAAGTAAAACGACATGTTTACTTACATATTTAGATTAAACTTTTTGGAGATATTGTTCATTAATATGACTTCTTCGAAAAGCAAACATTGATTGAAGCTATTTTGACAAATCTTAGATGAGATGAGATTTTTAAAAAAAAGTTTATCATATTGTATCTTCTCTTCTTATCTGTCAGAATAAAATCAATTATCCAATGATCACAGGAACATAAAGACGGTGCAATGAAATCTATGAAAAGTTATACCGAAAATTGTAACGAAAAGAAAATTTTAAAAAATACTACGATTCGGAAAAATCTCAAGAATTCGGATGAATTAGGAAAGTCGGAAAGCAATCGGAAAAACTTAGAAAATTCGGAAATTTCCGACTAATTCGGATCATCTGGCAATCCTGAATGGAATCGAATAGATCGAGCCTTATCAGTGTAGGACTTCTTTTGTTTGTTTTCATTCGACTGAATGAGTCGTATGCTTTTCTCGCTTATCTCAAATTTATGATCGTTATTCTTATTCAGTATTTTATCAAGAAACACTATTAAATATGCTTAGTAGCAATGTATAATCAATGAAACAACCATCTTAAAATTATTCCATAATTTACAAAAGGAAGAATCGATAATATAAATGCATTTATCCTATAACCAACAAAGACTTATGTTTATTCAGAAATACCTTAGTAAAGAACCAGTATAATATAGATATTGAACTTTATTCTAAATCAAATCACTTGTGTGTGACATTTCATTGAAATTAGATTAATGCATCTTGTTTGATTTGTTTTCGATAAAAAAAGATACCATATGAGAATAGGGTTTATCAAAAATAACTGTCTTAATAAAAGAAACTGTTCAACAGAAAACATGCTTACGTCAGTAATAGTATTAAGATTTCAGTCATATTTGGACTTGAATTCGATAGTGTTTTTAATTCTAACTCATTTTAGTCGATTAAATTGAATTCTATCGATCGAAACAAATTATGCTGAATTTATTTTTCTTAAATTTATAGCTGTAATATACATGTATTTCTTTTCTCTCTTAACTGGACGTCAAAAATTGGTATATAAAGTAATGCTGTCATCAACACGGCAAAAAAAATAAACGACTTTTTATTTTGTATCAGACGGACGATCGTTCAATCTTTCGTTGTATTGACCGAGTGAAAAATTGGTACAAGTACAGAATGAGAACACTATTCATATAAATAGCATAAAGACAGAAGAGAAAAGAAATGAGTTGGAAGAAAACATAACATTATTGAACGAATACATCTATTCTGAATAGAGGACGTTCTTTTTGAACATTCTTTTATTCGTGCAATAATGTTATCTTTTCTTCCAACTCATTTCTTTTCTCTTCTGTCTTTATGCTATTTATATGAATAGTGTTCTCATTCTGTACTTGTACCCTATTTACAATAAACAATAATCTAATGAAGAAAAACAATTCTATTATAGATTTCTTTTTTTTTATTTAGATAAAATGATCACTAGAATCGAAGCATTACCTAATGAAATTCTTTTGTGTATATTTTCTTATCTTGAATGGTTTGACATGTTAACATGTTTATGGTCATTGAATATTCGGTTTAATTCTCTTATATGTTCAGTTCTTTCAATAAATAACAATTTAATGAATAGTGGTCTTGTTATTAAATGTGGTTTATCTTATAATAAATGTTGTTCAATATTATTTCCATTGATTTTGAATTCTTCATCTCTTTCTTCTTCTATTCAACGTATTCATTTAGATGGAAATAATTCATCTGCTTATGATCTTTGTTATGAATGGTTATTTAATGATAAAAATATACTTCATTTTCCTAATCTTAAATCACTTGTTCTTACTCAATGTGGATCAATTAGATCAATAGTTCAAAGTTTATTATATCTCATTCAATACCAATTAGATAACCTTACATTAACATTTGACAATTCAGTGTTGTATCAAATGCTTTACGTGAAACGAACGACAGTTAGAGTTTCTGATATAGGTAATTAATCATTTAATAAAATATTCAAATTGATTTGTTAGAAAAAAATCATCGGAAGTGATTTTTTTGTTATAAAAAGAAAAAACGAGCTTTTCTGATTTTTGTCATCTTTATGATCGATGTATGCATTGTAAAAATAAGACTTGACGTATATCTATAATCAGATATTGAGATATCTTTAGAAAATGCTAATCTTCATATTAAAAACTAAAGATTGATTTTATTCATTTTGACAAGAGCAAAGTTTTTTAAAATGATAAATCGTTTTGTAAGATGAAAGGTATCTCGTTGAGAGAAAATCTAAACTGACTCATACTTATGATGTCTGATTCTTCATTTATCACTTGAGATGTTTAGTAGCAAAATTTCCAAGCATATTATCACAAGAGAAAAGCTCAAACTGAGAAAAATGCAGATAAAGAATGTAGTCAAATATCTTGTCGTTTTGATCGGTAGCTATCTTATTAATCATAGAATCAATATTTGAGTATTGATTGTCATTCACTGTAGAAATTCTGATATAATTATCGAAAATTACAAACAAATTCTATAAAGAAATATACTTGAATTTTAATAATAAAAAATCTCGTTTTTTTAAATTTTATTTTGAAGAAATATTAGAAAAACAAATGATTATGTTTGAACAATTTCTTTATAAATTATTCTCTGATCAATGTCAATTAACATCTCTTCAACTTGATATTAGTAGTGACTGTAGAGCTGGTGGCATTCATCAATGTTTAAATGCAAATTCTTATGTCTCTTCGAAATTTCTTCAACATCAACATCAATCTTGTTGTTTGACTCTTCGTCATTTATATATTCGACTTAATCAAACTTGTTTTCTTGAAAATCTTATTGAGCATGTACCTAATATCGAACAATTATTGGTTGAATTTGATTGTTCATTGGGTTCATTTGCATCATGGAAATCAAATGTCGAAATATTGAAACAATCAAAGACAAGTTGGTTTAATAAAGTAAAGAAAAACTATAAATAAATATATTTTATTTATCGTAGAAATATTTCTTTTAATTAATTAAAATAATTAAATTTTTCTAGATACCAAAGCTACAGGATTTTAGTTTAAAAACTTTCATTCAAGATGATTTTGGCTTTATCTATTTGAAATGGCTTCTTAACAACTTAAATTATATTGAAAAACTTAAAGTTCATATTAAAAATGATAAACTAACTGAAACAAAATGTCAAAATATATGGAAATGTTTGATTGATGCAAATTTCGTTCATCAATATTGTTTACCTGATATAATACATAATTTAATTTATTTCAATTTTTATATTTGTTCGGAATATCAATTATCATTAAATGATATCTGGAAAATAATAAATTCATTTAAAATTCATTCTTTTTTTACTGAACATCAATGGACAAATGTCAAATGTTTATTTGATCCAATTATGTCATGTCTACATCTTTTTTCTTCTTTTACTAATGCATTTCAATCTTCTAATTGTTTGATGTCAGTTATTATTTATTAGAAAAATCTCAAAGAACTTCTTCGCTAAATGAAAGTTTTTTTTGTTTTTTCTTTTAGTAATTATTCAAATATTTTCAATTGGTCAGCTTTCCACTATCAACGGTTTAGTTTACATCCATCAATTCATTTTTTTTTAGAAGAATTTAATGAATTATATTCGAATCTTTCTTATATCAACATATATAAACGTAAATTGTTTTGTCATCAAAATATTTTTTTAGATAAATAAAAGAGTAAAGAGAACAGCAATGGGTGTATGTATAGATTTTCATAAGATATTTCTAAAACAAATCAAGAGAAAACAAATATTTTTATCGAAACAATTATAGAATGAAAGATATTTGTTCATGAATATTGGACGAGGAGTGTTTTGAGCACCAGAAAAGGAGTGAAATGAGCACCAGATCGATGAAGTGTGTTTTGAGCACCAAAAAGAGTGAAATGAGCACCAAATTTATCGATATGTGAAATGAGCACGGAAAAAAGGGTGAAATGAGCACCGATTTTCTCTATGTGTTAAATGAGCACCAAAAAATAAGACAATTGAGCACCAAATGAAAAAGAACCAATAAAAAACAATAGAAAATTAATTAATTATTGTATCAAACAAGGAAAAGACTCGTATTAGTCACATGTAAAGCTGCTATATTTTGATATCTTTCATTAACACAAATTAAACACATAACAACTAGTGATAAATGTTCCACCAAACGCAAGATTTCCATACACAATACACTACAGGAGTCGGATACCATAGTAAACATACATGCTGAGATATCTGGTCTTCAATAAAAACTTCGGATTCTCGCCCACACCCTCAGTCTAGTTCTTGCCCTGACTCACCCTCACCCTCACTCTGGTTCTCGCCTTCATAAATTAATCTGTGTTAATAAAAGATATCAAAATATAGCAGNTTTGACCTGTAAAAACTGCCCACTAAATTTTGCACCGCTTTTTATCAAATACATGATTACGTTTTGATATTTTACTATATAACTGAAGCGTAGTGTAAGGTCTTTCTTCACTCAAAATATCATACTATTCGCTGCAAGATTGCTGCCTTTGGAGATCTCTGAGTCGTTGGCGCCAAGAAGATAATGCATGGCACACCATTTCTCTTTGGAAGATGCTTCTTTCGTGAAGCTTGTAGGCAATAATGCTCAGCTACAAGCAAAGTTTCTCTAAAAGTTTGAGCTCGATTTATTGAAGAATTACTCAATTATGTTCGACACAGTGCAATAGGGAGTTTTTCGCTCTTCGAATAGTCACAATGTAATGCCCACAGTTCTAGTTCGGATTTATGGACTTCGATGAAATTAACAGCGTAGATAGCTAGAGTATAGCTGTGAATAATGAGGAATCAGCTGTGCCATAAAGCCCATTCTTTTCTGATACATAAACCTCAGGAAAAAACAAGTGCGATCCATTATTATACGCCATAATTCTTGTTGTATGTTAGCAATCAAAGCAAGCTCATGGCTATGATCTAAATTCTTGGTGGATTATATGCACACGAATTTTCAGTTCTCCAGTACTTATGGTAGCCGAGATCTGGATGGGTGGAGACTCTTGTCGGCTACTGTATATCTAGTTCCACTATTGATTAAGTTTTATTTAAAATTTTCAGATTGAAAGAGAATGAAGACTGGTAAAATTTTACTCTTAAAGACTAAGTTTATCATCAATCAAGAAAAGGAAGCCGTTTCGACTAAAAGACAAATATATATAAGATTTTCTATTAAAATTTAAATTAAAATCAACCATTTTCTCTCGATATTTTGATCGAATTTGAATAATTGTGTTGGATCGATCGATCTGTTATGATTATTACTTAAAATATAAATCTTTTTATTTTAGTCAATACCACGATATCAAAAAATCGAAATGAAATACGTGAAAAAGTGCTTGCTCATCTGATTTCAATGACTGTTCAACTTAAATATCTTCTGGTTGAACGATTTGAATGGCTTTTACATGTTGTTCAATACGTAAGGAATTACTTTTTTGTAAATTCAGTGTTATAGTTACGAATATAATATTTCCATTTATACATAATTGATTTAAATAGATTTAAATGATTGAATATGATATGATGATCAAATCTTGATTCAAATAATGTGTAAGGATTTTAGAGAGAATTAAAAAAAACGATCATCATCAACTGGCAATCGTCCTTAGATATCTACTATGGTCACAAATTATTGATTGCACAAAACACGATAAACTTTGTTTTCTGTATCATTTTATATAATTTAGTTTGATTTGAGACATTAATTCTAATAAGTTAATATTTCGTTTCTATTTAGGCATCTAACGAACTGAGAACGAATGCATTAAGTACTGTTCAATATACTGAATTCAGACTTCCAAGTTGTAATTACAGTGATAACAATGTGGTTTCTGTTGGTAAACATCTTGTGCCTTTTCTTAGCACGTATATGCCTCATTTACAAACATTACGTCTTTGGCGACCTGATGATTTCCCATGGACATCTCGTAAGTTTATTTTAAACAAACGAAATCAATCATCATAAGATCTGTCTCCTATAAGATTATAATAAAGATCATATTATTTTAATTTCCTTAAATATGAATTTTCTTTTTTCTTTTATTAATCAAAAAAATGTTGTTATAATGATACAAGGTTGAACATGAAAGAAAACTTTCTCTTGTTTTTGTTTTTTTGCATCAATTCTATGTAAGCCGTTCATCTTGTTCTACTAAACAAGATTTATATTTATGTAACATAGATTCGATATTCGAGAAGTAGGATTGAATGCTTTGAAAACCTTTATTTCATCTTCAAATTCTTTAAACAACAAATAAAAATAAAATAATTATGAAATAATTGAACAATCATTAGTGATTCAAATGATTTGAATTGTAGAAGTTTTTTCACCAATATTTCTCTAATTTAATTGTATCGATAACTTCGATATCGATTTTAAGTTTAGAAAGAAAAAAAATATAGACAAATATATTCTTATTCATTTAATAATATATGTCATCTTTGTGTGTTTTCATAGAAGAAAAGAAAAAGAAAGGATTCAGGAAAATTTTATTTGAGAGTATCAACTAAATTTATAATGTTCTTAGAGTTATCTAATCAAAAATCAAATGATTAGCAGAAAATGATAGAAATGATGATCTCATTCACAAAATTTTTCTTTCTCTGTCGAATTAAGCAAATAACTACGTAAAACAATCACTTTAGAAGAATCCGGGAAGAGTCTTGACAGATTGATAAAATTCTTGTAGAGAGACCTTATGAAGGAAGTCCCAAAAACAACAAGTTCTTTTCTTATACATCTATTTCGAACACTCAGTTTTCTTTTTTTTAAACTATGCATAAAATAATTCACATGTAAATCGATTTTTTTACAAAAAAAGAAAATAATTCAGCAATAAAAATGACTTGTATAAATGATTTATTTTTTAAAAAAGAATGACAAATGAAGAAGATCTTTTACAGCAATCTTTTAGATTTGATAAAGAAGAAAATTATTTTTAATATCATCGCTGATGTATTTTACAAATTGATATTGTTTTACTGTCTTTTTCTTTATTTAAGTTCGACCACATTTAAACATGTATCTTTATAGAAATTTACTTCAACCTTGGCTAAAGTCTCTAAAAACACGCGAATCTATTGGTATATACATAGAAATACAACGCTTTGATACGAGAAAATACACTTATAATATAATTCTTTTTTTTTAGCTCAACATGTGACTATATTTGAGCAAGATCTTTCTCAATTGGTCAAAAACTTAAAAGAATTTACTTTTCTCGATATTTTTGGTGAAATTCATTACGAAAAAGTTGAACCTTATCGTTTAATGGCTGAATCTCTCTTTCCTCATAGTCGAGTAGATGTTGAAATATCAAGATTTCGTTTGTGGATTTAATTTTTTGTTTGTTGTATATAAGAGATATGCATTAAAGACAATTATCATATAATTGACAACTTGTTTTCTGTTATGTTTCTTTCTTTTTTATTTCTTGACTGTTCAATAATTGTATTTGATAATAAAAATATGAACATTAACTCTCAAATGAAATCTTATTCTTTATCATAGAATCTATTATAAACGAAAGCAAAATGAACTTTGTACTAATCTGTTTTATACATATTCAACAGCTTCTCATAGTTTTCCTTACTGTTCATAACCATCATCATCCTAGAGAAATTGTGGAAAAAAATAACGTTTCTACATGCGACAAACACATTTTAATGTATTAAAAGATATTTCCTGTTTTTGAGAGAAAAACTTGTTTGAACATTCTCTTGTTTTCAAATACGATTTTTCTCCTTAGATTTATGAAAACATTTTAGTGTTTTAGAATTGAACTCGAAAATTCAATCGTTCTAAGTAGAAATTCTATGAATACCTCTCAAAATCTAATGTAGTTTGACTTTTTTTCGAATCAATATTTTACTTGATTCGACAAACATGGCTTAAATTGAGTACATAATTCAGGTATCTATATGACAGTCGTTCCTTATTAGTTTTCTCATATATAATGTCTATTCAACTTTAAAGAGAGATTTTATTATTTAAACAAGTTAATATTAAACATTAAAATTAAACTCATTTTTACACATTCAATCTTTGTCATGACTCGTCATTTCAGCCGTTAAACTGAACTCACGTTCACAAAACGATAAAAATTACAGTTGTAGCCCTAGTGAATATCTTTAGCGTTTCCATTAAGAATTCTGCAGGGATTTACTGTTTTTTAGTGATGACAACCTGTAGTAATGAAATTTCAGGATTCTGCCAGATTTAAAATAGAATTCAATCAAGATTCTGAGTATTTCGAACAAGATCTTAGCAGAGTGCTAAGCAATTGTTGACTGTANATTTCTCTTTTTTTTGTATCAATTCTATATAAGTCGTTCGTCTTGTTCTACTAAACAAGATTTATATTTATGTAACATAGATTGAACATTTGAGAAGTAAGATCAAATGCTTTGAAAACTTTAATTTTATCTTCAAATTATTTAAACAACAAACAACAATTGTAGTTTTTGAGTAGATTTATTTTTTCTTTTTGTAATTGAATTTGATAAAATGTGACATTTTATTCATTATCATAAAATAATTATGAAAAAATTGAGCAATCATTGGTGGTTAAAATGATTTGAATTGTAGAATTTTCTTTACAAATATTTCTATAATTCAATCGTATCGATAACTTCGATATCGATTTTAAGTTTAGAAAAAAAAATACACAAAGATATTTTTATTCATTTAATAATATATGCCATTTTTGTGTATTTTCGTAGAAAAAAAGAAAAAGAGAAGATTCAGGAAAATTCTATTTGAAAATATCAATTAAATTTATAATGTTCTTAGAGTTATCTGTTCAAAAATGAAATGATTAGCAGAAAATGATAGAAATGATGATCTCATTCACAGCATCTTTCTTTCTCTATAGAATTAAGCAAATAATAAAATTATTTTGGAAGAATCCGTAAAGAGTCTTGACAGATTGATAAAATTCTTGTAGAGAGACTTTATGAAGGAAGTCGCGAAAAAGCAACTTCTTTTCTTATACATCTATTTCGAATGCTCAGTTTCCTTTTTTAAAACTATGCATAAGAAAATTCATATGTAAATCGATTTTTTACAAAAACAAATAATTCAACAACAAAAATGACTTGTATAAAAAATATAAAATGATTTATTTTTTAAAAAAGAATGACAAATGGAGAAGATCTTTTACAGCAATCTTTTAAGTTCGGTAAAGAAGAAAATTATTTTTGATATAATCTCTTATATATTTTACAAATTGATATTGTTTTACTGTCTTTTCTTTATTTAAGTTCGACCACATTATAACATATATCGTTATGAAGTTTTACTTCTAGATTGGCTGAAGTCTCTACAAACACCCGAATCTATTGGTATATGCATAGAAATACAACGCTTTTATACGAGAAAATACACTAAGAATATAATTCTTTTTTAGCTCAACATGTGACTATATTTGAGCAAGATCTTTCTTAAGTGGTCAAAAACTTAAAAGAATTTACTTTTCTCGATATTTTTGGTAACATTCATTACGAAAAAGTTGAACTTTACCGTTTAATGGCTCAAGCTCTCTTTTCTCATAGTCGAGTTGATGTTGAAATATCAAGATTTCGTTTGTGGCTTTAATTTTTTGTTTGTTATATATAATAGATGTGTATTAAAGAGAATTACCATATAGTTGACTATTTGTTTTCTTTTCTCTGTTTCTCCTTCTTTTTTATTTATCAGCTGTAAAATAATTCTATTTGATAATAAAAATATGAACATTATTTTTCAAATGAAATTCTATGCTTTATCAAAGAATTCATTATAAACGAAAGGAAAATGAACTATGTACCAATCTATTTTATACATATTCAACAGCTTCTCGTAGTTTTCCTTACTGTTCATAACCATCATCATCCTAGAGAAATTATGGAAGAAAGTAACATTTCTAGATACGACAAACACATATTGTAATGTATTAAAAGACATTTCCTGTTTTTGAGAGAAAAACTTATTTGAACATTCTCTTGTTTACAAATACGATTTTTCTCCTTAGATTTATGAAAACATTTTAGTGTCTCAGAATTGAACTCGACAATTCAATCTTTCTAACTAGAAATTCTATGAATAACTCTCAAAACCTTATGCAGTTTGACTTTTTTCGAATCAATATTTCACCTGATTTGACAAACATGAATTAAATTGAGTACTTAATTCAGAGTGTCTATGGCAATCGCTTCTTATTAGTTTTCGTATATATATATAATTTCTATTCAACTTTAAAGAGAGGCTTTATTATTTAAACATGCTAATATTAAACATTGAAATTAAACTCATTTTTACACATTCAATCTTTTTCATGACTCGTCATTTCAACCATTAATTAATGTTGAATAACTCATCTGCTATATTTACTGTAATAAATCCTTATGTAGTAAAAAAATTCATTTATAGCTTTTTTGAACTGTTTGACGTATTCGATGATAATTATGAATAATACGTGTCAATTCCATATGATCAAATCCATCTGTTACTGCTATTTCAGTCATCTAAAATACTTGACATTAAAAAGAACTTCTTATTATACAAGTAACGCTCGTCCGTGTGACTTGCTTGACTCTCGACTGAATATTCGGCTCTTTCGATGTTGTATACTGCTTCACAGTCTTCAACAAAGCTAGTATTCAGCGTTTCAAAAGGGTGGGTAGGTCTGTGGACGTTGATATTAGTGTCAATCTTGTTGTGCACAATGGTATGCGGGCCCATGTGATCACTTTTGTCATAAATTCATCTAATGAAACTGATACCCACACATTGATACTCAACAGAGATCTAAATTAACTACAATATGGCAGCAGTATCCGCACGCATCTGAAAAAAAGAGATTATATTCAATTTTCTGAGAGGTCAAGAAGCAAAACGCATTCATGACACTATTGTGAAAACGCGCCATACTCTTTGAAAATTCTACTAAAAATCTGTATGCTTTCTAGAGCGTTTGCTAGAAAAATATGGGTTTAGCTGAACTGCTAGCTTAAAATAAATCATATTAGATCTGGTCTGTAATCGGAATACTATACTTGAAAGAAGCTTCTACTCAAAGTAGCCGTCGGACTAGACAGATAATTTGAATATACCCGCATACATTCCGACACGTGAATGAACACAGACAAGAACACATACCAACAGAAAAACTTCCTTTCATTTCATTCATATCTACTTCCGATGCAGAGAATATAAATTCTTTGAGTGATGTTTTCCGTCAAATGTACTATTCAAATATTGTGCACGTCCAGAAAAGCTGTTCTCACACTTTATTTGAAAATATTTCTCAGTTGTTTGCCACTTCTAGTCCGTATTCAAACCCATTAGATCTAGACCTTTGACATTTATCCGATGAATACCAACAACCTGAAGTGTTCCTTCAGGGGATTTTCAAGCGCAGCAGCTAGTCGCTCGTCGGCGACCCTCCGGGGCGCCACTCACAGCTAGCCGCTGCCATGTTTAATTCTATTCCTCCATAAGACCATCCTTTTTTATTTACATTCCATCTGATCCGAGACTGCGCTTGCTTCGAAAAATGGTTAGATTTGTAGCATGAGAATTCTAGCTGGAAAATCAGAGTTTTATTGAAATTCCTCATTAAGGAAATATTAGTGCAGTAGTCTCAAGAAAGATCTAGCTTTTATACAGATCTTTTGTGAGGTGAATCTGCAGTGTGCTTCCAAGAGTCAGAACTCCTGAAAACATATACAAGGTTAAAAATATGGTTTTTTCATAATAATAATAATACATTACAATTTATTGCCACATCCCAGTTTAAGACCCTCGTCTATCTATGAATACATTTCCTCAGATCATAGGTTTAACTATATGAAAGAATGGGGGTGGATGCGCTAGCAAAATCGGTCCTATTTAAAAATTATAAGAAAACCCAGCTAATTTGTATTCCTTTTCTGCATCATTTCAAAAGATACCGGTACCATTCTGTGTGCATAGATGGCTTTTGCTATGTTTTTAAAAGCTGCAAAGATACAGAGATTTGAAATGCTTGGCCAGCACTTCTTAAAAAAATTACAATGGTATTTCTATACCAAACATACAGGATTTCAAGGTGTGAATCACTTCGATCTCTTGGGGATTTCAAAGGTATTGTCGAAGCATTCCAAATCTCCGTGTCTTTGCAATTTTTGAAGACATAATGAGAGCTATCTATTCACAAAAAAACGTGCCGGTGTCTCTTGAAATGTTAGAGATCGAAGTAATTTATCCTGTCAAATCCTATATATTTAATAG
>CAJNSZ010000549.1:2877-15898 GCA_905329745.1 Rotaria sp. Silwood2
GATATGAACCAAACAATGGTGAAAAATGACTCATTTGGCATCCCAAATTTTTCGGTTCTGGTTCGTTCAATATATTAATATTTTTTGTTGTTGGAAAGAGCATGTCAAGCTGCAGAGCATGATGAGGCCCTTTTTTTGAAATAGTCCTATTTTAAGCGCAAAAAAGGGATCACAACTTCAATAATTCAAAAAAGTGTCAAAAAATGGTAACCAAATCATATAACTGGCTGTATATTGACTAAACAAAAGCTTAATAAAAAAAAAGGGCCTTATCATGCCCTGCGCCTTGAGACGGTCTTTAAAACAAAACAAAAATATTAATGTATTGAATGAACCAGCGCTTTTGAGAAAGCAGAAACTGAGAAAAAACGAAAAACATTTTTTTATTTTTCAAAAAAATAGCTGGTTTTTCGAATATGGGTTGACGAAAATCTTGACAATTTTTTGGGAAAAATGAAGTAACGAGAAAAACAAATTATCGTTTATGAAAGAGCAGATGATGGGCTATCTTCCCATGTATTTATCTCAATTTCGGAATTTTTGACGAATATTGACTTTTTCTGAGGAGAATCTTAAAAAAAGTTCTACTATAACGAATTATTGTGAAATAAAAAATATATAATTTTGTTCAGTTTTGAATGCTCTTTCTAACGGTATACTTTAAAGTCAAATATATATGAAAAATTTATCTGTAGTTATTAATTAATTTAATTAATTAATTAATAATATTAAATTATTATAACTAATCATTAAGGAAAACATTTGTATACCAAAATGTAGCCCGTTCAATTCTGCATCTGATGGTATACTTTTAAAGATTTTCTTTATTTCCACTAACGAGAAAATCGACGAAATACTAAAAGTGTCTTAAACTTTTGCCTATTGAAGAAAAATTGCAGTTACTTCTATTTCTTTATTCCGCAATCAATTAGATCAAGGATTGATAGTTTCTATAGACCTTACCTATGGCTACATATGGCATTCAAAGATGTCTCTTACTTTCTTTGTTTTTAGAAAAATCACAAAGGTTGAAGGTGTCTTAAACTTTTGCTGCCCACTTTAAATAACGATGATTGTGAATTATATCGCATGTGTAGAACAAAATGAACTTCTTTTTCCCAAAAATTATTTCGTTATCTTTATTTGATGTTTTTAATATAGCATCTATTAGATATTTATCTTCAAAATTTGTTAATAATGATTGACCATTAGCCAAAATAATTGTCATCGGATTACATATCAATGTTAGTTCCACTAGGATCAATAGATAATGGCTCATGTTTTATTTCAATATCATAAGGTTTGACTTAGTAATTTTCAAGAGTTAAGGTATATCTGATGGTAGTTGCCGAATAGAAATTTTCTTTGCCTTGATTTTAGTAGTACGTGTTGTTGGCATTGTCTTGATCTACACAGAATGAAGAGTTATTATGTATACTCTTTAGTTCTTATTAAGTTGAATTTTCTATAGAATTTAGATTAACTTGTGATTGATATTATTTCATATCAATAAACGACTTGCAAAGCATGACAACAGTTAATTAGTCATACTCGATTGTTTCATTTTTTGTTTGTTTTTTCTGCTCTTCTTCTTTGGACAGCTTCATTGCCATTTCACTTTTGGTTTGAATCAATTGAATGAATCAGTAACGAAATGATGAAACGAAGCAAGCAAGAATCTTCAAGAAATCATATCTGATTCGATAATAGCTATCGAGTTGCTTAAGATCATACAAATGAAATTTACAATTATAGATAGAATATTGAGTATGAATATAAATTAAGACGTTTTTTGATATTTTTAATTTATTTATGTAAGCATAATGAATATCAATCTTGGTTAGACGTATTTTTTTGAGTTTTCATTCATATTAGTTTATTTCATTTTTTAATAATATATTTTATACCAGAAATAAATTAAATTTTTTTTTGAATTCTATGGTCAATAAGAGATAGTCTGAAGAAAAATCGAAAAAAATAAAAAGCAACTTCTACATATTTAATTTTTTTTTGTTTGTTGTGATATTGTATGATATTGAGAATATTTTTATTTGATGAGGAAAATCATTATTGATTACTTTGTAGACAGAATAGTAATAAACATCTAAAAATGAATGAAATTATTCAAAATGAAAGACAGCTGTCGCAAAAAAATTGGACACATTATCGAATAGATTACGCTTCATTAATTCTGACTAATGAAACTAAGTATTGAAAAGGTTTTTTTTTCATTGAAACGTTGTCTATATACTGACGTGGAAGGGAAACAATATTTTTTTTTACCTGTGTATTTGTATATTCGAACAATTGTTGTGGTGTATACAGTCAAAAAAACATAATCCATGCACATAGCCTCACCATTCAAAAGAGAAAATACATGTGCGAGAACAGGACAGAAACTGAAAGAAGGAAAAGAGATGAAGCACAGAATAGTCGATAAAGACACCTTTTTCTATTGTATTTTTCATTCGAAATTTTGTGCATATTTAGGATAGAGTGGCTTAAGCAGCGTCTTTTACGCACCATTGATTAAATGAGTTACGTTTAATTTTTGATTTCTGACCAAACTGGTTGTTGTTTATCGATTGTAACACATTTCTATGAATCATTTATATTGTATCAAAACATTAAAGGTATATAAAAGAAGAATAATCTTTTAGGCTAGACTAAAATTGTAATTGATCAAAAACTATCAATGTCTACTGATACAGCTGTTGTTAACAATTCAAGGACTCCATCAGAACATGATGCTAGTAAACGAGTACTGTATTGTACTAAAGTTTTTTTCAAACAACTGATTGATCGTAAACCAATGGAAACATTACAAGCTGAAATTGATACACAAAATGAATTGAGACGTGATCTAAGTTGAATTCAATTACTTGCTATAGGTATTGGTAATATTATTGGTGAGTAAGATTGAAAATAAAACATATGGTGACAGTTTTCAGTCTTCTTGTCAGGTTTCTGAACATTTGTATTGAGTGGACAAGCTGCTGCAAAATATGCTGGCCCACCAGTCATCATTTCATTTATTATAACAGGAGTTATTGCTGTATTGACGTCTTTATCATATTCAGAATTAGGAGCAATGATGCCTAGTTCTGGATCAGCTTATACATATGCTTATGCAGGTGAGTTCGTGATCGTATAACTATCTTGCTTTTATGAATATTTTTTCTATTGTTTTAGCCTTGGGAGGTAGACAATCAAAAGTATCGTTATAATAAGAGATTAGTTTTTTCTTATGCATTATAGAATATTTGGCATGGTTTATTGGATGGAATTCTGCACTACTTTATCTATTCGCTGTTTTGGCACTGTCAGTTGCTTGGAGCAACCATGTTGTCCTATTTATTGATATTGTGTCTGATTATTATTCAACAAGCATGATTGTTCAAGCACCAATGGCTTGGAACGAAGACGCTGAACGTTTTTTTGTCATTGGTCAAGCGATTAATTTACCTGCTATTGGGATTATTATTGCAATTACAATTCTACTTTTTATTCGAACTTGTCAAATGGCTATGGTCAATCTTGTGTTGGTTGTGTTTAAAATTATTGTACTTTTAATATTAATTTTTGCCTGTTGTAAGTATGTAAATCGCAATAATTATAATCCATTTTTTCCACTGAATAAAGGTATACAGTTGTGTTATTAATATATCTAAGAAATGAATGAATTTCATTGCGTGTCTAAGGTTCGTTTAGTGAATATGGAGCAACAGGTATTCTGCATGCATGCACTTATGTTCTCTTTGCTTATGGGGGTTTTGATTCAGTTTCAAAAGTAGCACAAGAAGCAAAGTCACCAGAAAGATCATTGCCAATAGCCACTATTGGGTCTACAATTGTTTCATTACTATTGTATATTGGAATATGTACTGTGATGGTTGGATTTGTTCCATACGAGTTATTAAATTCAGCGAGTCCTCTTTCTGTGGCAATGTAAGTTACTACTAAATTTTTAGAGAATATCAGTGGTACTCATTGTCATTTTTCTAGAAAAGCTACACCTTACGGTCTTTGGTTATCAATTATTATGAATTTAGGTGCTATCGCTGGTCTTACAACTGTAATATTGACTGCAATGCTCTCACAGACTCGAATATATTATGCTATGGCTCATGTTGGTTTACTACTACCCATCTTTGCAAAAATTCATCCTCAGACAACAACTCCATGGACCTCTATATTGATTGGCGGTGACTATTCTTTTAATATAATTTATACGATAAAACTTATCTACAATTTTTAGGTATATTTTGTACTATTCTTCCGGATATTTGTCCAGTAGATATTCTTGGTGAAACAGCTTCAATTAGCGCCCTAATTACATATGTTTTTGTGCATATTACGATTATAGTCGTAAGTTCAATAAATCCGTTTCTGTATTTTAACATCTGAAATGTCTTGAATAGATGCGTTATACACATAGAGATATACAACGAGTATTTCAAGTGCCATTTGGTTCATGGTTGATTCCGACTATAGGTTCTTTACTATGTATCCTTGTTATGACAAATATAAGAGAAGCAACAGGTTTTCGATTCCTTGTGTGGACAGCATTAGGACAAATTATTTATTTTTCTTATGGTTTATGGCATTGCAAACGACGAAAGTTAATGAAAAGTAACTCTCTTGTAAATACGGTCAAACTTTTACCAATAGAAGCAAATGCTACGGAAGAAAGTGCAATAACTGGATTTAAACTGGATTTAGGCAGTGTAAAGGCTGAAAGTGCAGCATAAAATAAACTTTCTTTACTAAAATTTGTAGACATCAAAATAAAACGCTGGAGTTAGACTAAGAGGTAAATTATAACATTTTTTTCAATTTGATTTAACATAATAAATGGTTCATTATCAAGTATATAAGCATTTTATTGTAATATTCACCTTGAGAGTACAAAGTCTGCACTATCTTCGTAAATATTGTTTATTCAAATTTCTGAATAAAACAATATTATCTTTTCACACATTTGTTTGCAACATTAAGCATTCGATTTGATTTACGTAACCAATTGAAAGAATTTTTGTTGAAAGTGGAATGAATTCTTTTACCTTCTCATTATTACTTCAGTAAAATAAAATATGAATGCATGTTTTGGAAATTACAATGAATTGATCAAGGAAATAATCAATTATAAAATTTTCATTAGAAGAAGTGTTATTTTTGGAAAGAACACAATGCAAAAAACTGTGGAATGAACAAAAATGTGACTTTGGAATATTGCGTAGTCAAAACAAAGAAATTTTAAAAAGTTGATTCCTAGTTACGAACATTTAATTTGTAACATAAAGCATATTAAATAAAAAGTACTATTCATAAATTGAACTAAATTTTGAGAGAAGATAAATTTTTATTTCAAAGTTCAATATTCACTTTGCCGTTTGTATTGCCAATCGAAACGACTACTAATAAAAGTGATGAATCAAAATCTTCTTAGAATTTTTCGTAAAATTATTTATGCATCTTTCTCATTCATATTAAACAATTATTGTCATAAAGAGACAAGGCAAAGAATAAAAATTAAAAAGTATCAAATTCTATCATACGACATATATTCCAACGTTGTTTCATAAGATAAACAGTCTATAGAGAAGAAACATTGATCGCTTGGAAATTTTCTATCTGCCATTACAATAGGAAAAATACATTTAGACGAGAAAGAAAAAGAGAAAAACATAATGAAATTTTTTTATGATGTTTTGAATTGGAATGATCACAAGATATTTTTCTGTACAATTCATACACTATTGTTTTTCTTTTGTATGTTTCTTGATATGTACACCAGCTTAGTATATATTTCATTTTATTGAATCTTTTATTACATTGTAATTACTTGTTTCTTTTGTAAGTTGTTATAGTATACGTTAACTGAATATATAATAACAAAGTTTATTTATAAATGAGCTTTTCATTGTTGTGTCTAGAATATGAAATGATCAGTAGCATAGCCCGGTATATGGTCAGCGGGCAAGTGTACACAAATTCAAAAGAAATCAGCCAAGGACTTTTTTTTGAAATGATACCAATTACCCAATGCGAAAAATTTTTGATACATACACATGCACAAAGACGTAAGTGGTGTCATTTCATCCGTTGTATCTGTTTGCGATCTAACCAAGTGATCCAAACAGGGTGTGAGCGTGGATTTATCTATTCATCTCACACATACCCGTACCCAGATTCACACAACACCTACACCCCACATCCAGAACACGGTTTTTTAGACAGTGAAAACGCCATCTGTTTGTTGATTTGACAATTAGAAAATAGAAGAAAAAAAAGAGCAAAACAGTAAGAAAATATGCCGCAATGGTAATAAACGAACATACTCATCTTGTGCAAAAAATGAAAATAATATAAAGAAATTTCTCATTACTCATATTATGCTTTATTATGAAAAAATAAGTTGACAAACAAAAATGCCTTAATAATGTTGGAAAATACGAAATGATCATTTTCAATTGATTAAAGAAATCATACCGACTGTCGAGAAAATCAACTACCAAACCATAACTATACATTTTTACTGCGATTAAATCAAATCAAGTGACTTTTTTTTTCTACTGATCAAGCGATTTAAATGAACCAGTTCTAAGCATATTGTGAGTGATTTAACACAAAAATAATCATTCAATACATAAAAATCTTTTTTATGTACTCTTTCCTTCAAGAATATCACGCATCAATGAACTTTCTTCTGTTTAGAAATTACCAATTTTCTCTTTTAATTTACATTTTGTTGAACACTATTGTTCAGAGTTAAACTTCTATTTTGAAAATTGTTTTTTGTCACTCTTAAAAAAGTGTCCTCTTTCTAGAAAAAAAAGTCGAAAAGTAACTTATACTTTAGACAAATTATACGGAAACAATTATTACTCAGCAAAAAATTAGAAATATTACATTAGTTCTTTTCACTTATAGCGATCTCATCATGAATACTGGAAATATTCTAAGCATAAGAATGAAAATTTTCAATGTATGATCTATCAATTCATTCAAAATGGTAACTATTCATAGAGATTGCAATCATAAATCTTGAAATTAAATTATTATAAGTGTTTTATAGAGAAGGTTTTATTATAGAATAGTTCAAACGGAAGTCACAAATGAGTTTTTTCTGTGCATTCTCGATAGCATTGAAGGAAAGACTAAGTTGAATCATCTTTATCAATATTTTTCTCGCTCATAAGCTGCAATAAGTTGAAAGTAGGATGAACAGTGTAAANGAATAAAAAAAGTGTTGGTTGTTTTCTTTTCTACATTCATATTTTCTCCTAATAATCTGTTATTTATGTATCTAAATCTGCTCTATAATAAAGTTTTTTTTGACAAACTGATCTATAAGTAGTTAGGCACTATTCCTGATTAGTATGACGAAAAATCGCATCAAATGATATAATCTATTTTTCGTTGATTAAGCAGAATTTATTTTTTCGACGAAACGGGAATGGAAGAAAGATAACTTTTCGACGAGACGGGACCTAATCGTTTGTTGATATTATACAATACGAAAAAAATGTTTATCTAATGAGTAGAATCACTATTGATTACTTTGCAGACAGAATAGTAATAAATGTCTAGAAACGAAAGAAATCATTCGAAAAAAATAGTCTCTCGTAGCGAAAAATGGGACACATGATTGAATAAATTCCGCCTCATTAATTCTGATTGATGACATCTACTACTGAAAAGGTATTTTTGCGATTAAAATAATGTCTATCTAATGATATAAAACAGATACAATTTTTTTTCGTCATATACAAATTTCTATATTAAAACATCGTCGTGGTTCGTACAATCGGAAATATATGTAATTAAGTCATATCGTCTCACAATTTTTAGGACAAAATACCTATGAGAGAACATAGAGCCGCAACTAAATAAAGGAAAGGAGGAAAAAAACAGCAGAGCCCTCAAAGACGTCCTTTTCTATCAAACGTTTCAATGAAAATTTTGTACATATACAAGGTTACCAGTGATTAATCAACGCGTTTTAATTACTATTGATCAATTGAGTCATGTTTACTTCCTTTTTTCCTTTTCAATCTTGTATTTGTTTATCGATCACAATATTTTTCGATAAAGTCATTTATATTTGCATAAATATTACATATATATATGTGATGTATAGTTTTCGAGAAGACTAGACTAGAATTATTATTTTAAAAAAACTATCTATGCCCACTGATACAGCTAGTAATAACAATTCAAGCATTCAATTAGAAAATGGTGCTTATCAACGAGTACCGTCTTGTATTGAAGTTTTCTTCAAACAACTGATTGAACGTAAACCAATGAAAAAATTACAAATTGAAATTGAGACAAACAATAAATTGAGACGTGATCTAAATTGGATTCAATTGCTTGCTATGGGTCTTGGTTCCATTATTGGTGAGTGACATTGAAAATAATACATGTAATAATAGTTTTGAACCGTCTTGTCAGGTGCCGGAATATTTGTATTGAGCGGACAAGCCGCTGCAAAATATTCTGGCCCATCAATCATCATTTCGTTTGTTATAACAGGAGTTATTGCTTTATTGTCGTCTTTATCATACTCAGAATTAGCAGCAATGATGCCTAGTTCTGGATCAGTTTACACATATACTTATGCAGGTGAGTTGATGATCCTATATGTATCTCGTTTTCATGAATTTTTTTTTTATTGTTTTAGCCTTGGGAGGTAGACAATCAAAAGTATTGCTATAATAAATGACTTGGTTTTTTCTTATTCGTTGTAGAATATTTCGCATGGTTTATTGGATGGAATTCCGCACTACTTTATCTGTTTGGTATGTTGACAGTGTCAGTTGCTTGGAGCAAGCAGGTTACCCTGTTTGTTGATATTGTGTCTGATTATAATGTATCAAGCATGATTGTTGAAGCGCCATTGTATTGGAACGAAGACGCTGAACGTTTTTTTGTTACCGGTCAAGTGATTAATTTACCTGCTATTGCAATTACTATTGTAATTACAATTCTTCTTATGATTCGAATTCGCCAAACAGCTATAGTAAATCTCGTGTTGGTTGCGTTTAAAATTATAATACTTTTGATATTTATTTTTGCCTGTTGTAAGTATGTCAATCCCAATAATTATCATCCACTTTTTCTACCCAATAAAGGTATATGGTTGCGTTATTAATATATCTGAGAAATGAACGAGTTTTGTTGTGTCATTTAGGTTCGTTTAGTGAATATGGAGTAACAGGCATGCTACAAGCCTGTACTTATGTTTTCTTTGCATATGTGGGTTTTGATTCAGTTTCAACAGTTGCACAAGAAGCGAAGTCATCACAAAGATCGCTGCCAATTGCCATTATTGGGTCAACAGTTGTTTCACTATTACTTTATATTGGAATATGTACTGTCATGGTTGGACTAGTTCCATACGACAAATTAAATTCAGATAGTCCTCTTTCTCAAGCAATGTAAGTCATTACGAATATTTTCGAGGCTATCAGCGATCTTTATTGTATTCTTTTCTAGAAAAGCTACACCTTACGGTATTTGGTTATCAATCCTTATGGACTTGGGTGCTATCGCTAGTCTCACAACTGTAGCATTAATTGTAATGCTCTCACAAACTCGACTATTTTATGCAATGGCTCATGATGGCTTGCTACCACCAATCTTTGCTAGAATTCATTCTCAGACAACAACTCCATGGGCTTCTATATTAATTTGCGGTAACTAGTGTTTTAATACAGTTTGTACGATAAAACTTATCTGAAATTTTGTAGGTGTATTTTGTGCTATTTTTTCGGGTATCTGTCCAGTAGATATTCTTGGTGAAACAACTTCAATTAGTGCCCTAGTTACATATATTTTCGTGCATATTACGGTTATAGTCGTAAGCTCCATTAATCCGTTTATCTATTCTGTTATCTGAAATGTCTTTTATAGATGCGCTATACACATAGAGATATGCAACGATCATTTCAAGTGCCATTTGGTTCATGGCTGATTCCGACTATAGGTACTTTACTTTGTATACTTCTTATGAAAGGTATAACAAAAGCAACAGGTTTTCGATTCCTTGTGTGGACAGCATTAGGTCAAATTATTTATTTTTCCTATGGTTTTTGGCATTCTAAACAACGAAAATTATTAAGAAATGAATTAAATTTAAGTACGATCGACCTTGTCCCAACTATTTCAAGTGCTGTGGAACAACGTATGGAAAATGGGTTTTAATTGGATTTAATTACTGAGGATAGTGAAAGTGCAGTATAAAAACTTCCTTTACTAACACTTGTAGACATAAAAATAAAATACTTGAATTAAACAAAGAGTTAAATTATAACATTTTTTTTTAATTTGATGTAACATAATAAATAGTTCTATATTTAGTATATAAGTATTTTATTGTAATATTTGGTTTGAGACTACATAATCTCTACTGTCTTTTGGAATATTGTTTATTAGAATTTCTGAATAGAACAATATTGATTTTTTCGTGAATGTGTTTGTGCAATAAAGTATTCGATTTGATTTAAATAATCAACTGGAAGAACTTTTCTTGAAAATGGAATGTATTCTTTTATCTTCTCAGTATTATTTCAAAAAAAAGCATGATATCATATGTTGAGGGTAGAATGGATAATAAAAATATAGATTTTGCAAGTTTTAATTAAATTTTCTCAGATGAAATTAATCGATGAGAGAAAAAATCGATCTAAAATTATATGGTGTAGTCCAAAAAAAGAAGTACTTTGGATTTTATTTCTTGTTACAACATTAATTCTTAAACTGAAACATGACATAAAACATATCATAGATAAATTGCAGTAAATTTTTGAGAGGAGATCAATTTTTTTTCTTGTTAAAGAATAACTTCTGTAAATCTTTCTATTTTGTTTTGATATCTAAACGATTTCTGCAAGCGTCTGATAATTCAGAAAAGTCTTAAAAGTAAAATATTTTACATCGAAAGATACAGTTCTCCTGATCACGAAGTTTTGTCTTCAATAGAAATAAACTTACACTATTCGATAGAGCTAATCGAATTACATCCATCGAACTGTTTCATCAATGATTCAAGTAGTGTAGTGAATAGTCACAGAAAAGCATTCTTTGATGGTTTACCCATTTAATAGAAAATCAATATTCTAGCTTTTATGTGTGTTGGTTATCTTTCATAAAAAGAAACATGAATGCATCATTTGATAGACCTTGGAAAACTACACCTCACTTCCAGCATTTCTCAGTTGGTTTGGTGAATTAAGTGAATCATGCTAGTAAAAAATTGAATCAGCTGGTAACTCCCTTTATCTGATGATTGTATGTATCGGTGTCATCAGTATAACAAGTGAATGGATGAATATAGAAATAAGGTATTAGACATTATTCATTTAATAAACTATAATATAATCAATCTACTATAAATAATGACAAAAAAAAGTTGTTTATTGGTCACCAATAGGAAAAATGATATTTCTTTTTTGTTTATATCTAATAGGATAGAACAGCTGGTTATAATGATTATATCATTCATTGTAATGAATGAATATCAACTACAAAATGGACTTTTCCAGTACAAGCTGTGTCAAACAATTGTATAAAGAATAGTTTGTTTAGCAACAAAGGACTTTTCTATCATTATTATAATCAAATAGTTACTATCTTTTTATGAAAGTAATGTCATAGTATGAAGATACTTAATTGACGCGTGTTTTCGAGTTATTTTTTTCTTGTTAATACAATATCCATTCTTGTCAATAGAACATTATGATCATCAAAAAATACTCGAAGCTTTGATCTATTCATATAATCAGCTTACTTATCATTCGATAATTCTTTATACTATTCTCAAAACAGGAATAAATATAGATATACTGTCATATAAAATGTTTATGATCAAAACCTCATAAATTATTTTCTATTTTATTAAAATGTTTATCTCATTGAGAGACTTAAGATTAACTTTGTATATCAAAATAACAAGAAAACAACTCATTGTGCTTTCAGAAATGAGAAAAGACACAATATCTTACATAGAAAATTAATTAGGCATTTGTTGTTTTTTTTTTTGTAACAACAAGAATAAAAAGTTTCGGAGAATACTACACAGAAAATTACAATTTTACTCTATTAGCATTTGATTTATCAAAATTTTTCAATAAATGTATTGCAAGTAAAAAGAAGCAGCTCTTAGATTACTTTCACCTCAATGATTCATTAGAAATATGATAAAAACATTCTTTATACGTAAATGTATAGTATGCATTTGATATTAACGAGATATATGAAACAAAAAATGCAATAAACACAAATCAGCGTAATGAATGCCAATGCATCGAACAGTCAATTGACATTTTTTTTATAATAATCGATTGTTACTGTTGTTTTTTTCAAACAATGCGGAAGCATTTATATGATTAATTAAAGTTTGAAAATGTTTAAAGAATAAAATCAAATATCCAATGTAGATTTTATGCAAATAACGATGATTGTGAACCATAATGAATTTCTAGAACAAAGTGAATTTTTTTCCTAAAACTATTTCAATATCTTTATTTGATGTTTTCGATATAATATCTATTCGATATTTTTCTTCAGAATTTTTTAATAATGACTGACCATTAACTAAAATAATTGTCATTGCATTAATGTCAATATTAATTTCATTAGGATCAATAGATAATGGCTCATGTGTTATTTCAATAGCATCAAGAAAATTTGACTTACGAAGAAACATTGCCAACTGTTAATCACTAATCGAACCGATATTTTACCCGTAAATAAGACTCAGTGAGACTAGGAGAGACCTATGAGAACAAATCCTTTTAGGCTTTTCCTAGTCTCATTGAGTCCTACTTACGGGAAAAATATCGCTTCGATAGATGATTAACAGTTGGCAATGTTTCCTCGTAAGTCAACTTTCATGGGTTAAGGTATATCTAGTAGCAGTTGCCGAATAGAAATTTTCTTTGCCTTAACTGTTGTAGTACATGGGTAGTATTGACTCTACCTATACAGAATGAAGGGTTATTATGCATACTGTTTA
>CAJNSZ010000549.1:15987-72646 GCA_905329745.1 Rotaria sp. Silwood2
GGGGTAAATTTTTAAGTCGGGGGTTTTCGGCCCCCCCCCCCCCCCCCCCCCCCCCTTACAGACCATAGCTACGAAAGAGAACATTACAGACACCCCCCTCTCCCCATTACAGACCTTAGCAACTGCGTGAAAATAAAAGTTTCTGTTCGAAATTTAGAGATAAAAATGTAACATTTTCTAATAATCGATTATCTTTAGAAAAGAACTATTATCTTTTAGAGATTTTAAATATTGAGCATTTTGTCATTAGTATAATGAAACCAAAGGAGATATGTGAGTTCCACATTTCAGCCCCAAAGGGGCTGCGCTAACAAGCTTTTTATATGTTACTCAAGGTAATCAAAAAGAAAATCATTGTTGACGACCTTTATTTAAAGGACTTATCTATAAAAAACAATTTAGCGTTAGCGACATGACACAAGAAAAAAGCGTGAACTTTCATTTCATGAATTTCAATTTAAAAAAACTCGAAATTTAGACATTATTTTTGAAAATCATAAGGCATTTCTATCGAAAATTTGTTCTGAACACACCTAGATTTTTCAAGAAAAAAAAAACCGACTTATTTTTTATTAGCGATGTAACGGAGTATGATTATACAAAAAGAAGAAATGCTTTTATAATCGAATGGAAAGTTCAAAGGTAAATCCTTCTTCAGAATCTCTAAAATCAAACGCAAGCTTGATCTTATTGAAAATTCCATCAAAGATGACCATCAAAAATAACCTATTAAAACGAACTTGAAATCATTTTTTAGTAATCACACAATTAAGAAGATCATAAATTGCAAATTGATGTGTATCAAATTGCTTCATACATTATCAAAAATATTATACTGATATAATAATGTGATAAGATCGTATTCTATAAAAGTACATATCGTAAATAAAGTTGTTTTAATCATTTCATGTCAAGATTTATTTCATATTTAAGTAATAGAATCATGCAGTTACATTCTTATATGACGAACTTTTCTTTCGAATGTTAATATCAACAATATATTTTCACGAAAAATCATGAAATTTTATCATTCAAATGATAATAATATAGAGACGTAAACAACAAACTGTAAATTAAGAGACAGACGACTGGCTAATATAAAATAGCGCAATAGGCAAAACAACTGTATCCATTTATCGAGGAGCGATCTAAAATAAATTGTCATCTTTCATTTCAAATTCTCTTAACTATGTACCCACAAACTCTAACAACCGAGAATGATCTATAAACCTTTTTGGAATGAAACTCACATGACTTTCTATCTGTTTGTGATTTCGTTTTCAAGGTTTTGTCAATTCATTGGATGATCTGAATTCCGACAGCTTTAAATGTTATTCGAATTCTGCTATATTTTCATAGTTTTAGGAGGATTATTGATTTTCTGATCCATTCACCAATTTCTTTGGATTTTCCACGGTTATAAAAGCTTTGTCGAGTGCTTTCTAATGTATGAACATCCAAACGGACTACTGCTACATCTCCTTGAAAAAATAAGTTTTTTTTCAGTTCAACTAACTTGTCTTAGGTCTTAGTAAATATTTTTCAATATTTTCTTATAATTCTCTTCAATCATCACAAGAAAAATTAGGTCATTTGGTTAAGATCCAGTGAAGATATTTGAATATGTTTTTTAGAATGACTGTGGGACGCTCTGCATTTTTCTCCGTCAAGGAGGAGGGGAAATATCAGTCCATTCAATTCTTCCCGCTGGGTACGTCACTGCTTCAAGATGATACTTAGAACTTTTCGAGACTTTCGGCGAATACTTCCTATAATTTTTTCAAGTTTAGTGTAAAGTTAAAACATGTTACATATAATACTATGAACATGACCAAAACTACAGACTTTATGAATGTGAAAGTTTCAAGAAGTCTTCTTAAGTTTAAGAAAACCTCATGAATGCTCTCGAAATGTTGTGATGTTTTTCGAAACTTTGACAATTTCTCACTCTCATTATGTTTCCAAAAGACTGGAAGTCCACATTTTTTTTTCTCGATACCAGATGCCATGAAAAAGCTTCCGAAAAGTTACAAACAGTTTCTTAAGGTTTGTCAATTAGTTTTTATCAAAAAACTATTTGATTAGTTCAGTTCTTATAAAACCTTTGCAAGCACATAGTAAATTCGAAGTTGAAATTTACATTTGTTTTATAATTCTATTACTCAAAATAATATTGATATGAAGAATGATCATGTCAAATAAATATTTCTATAATACTTAAATACAGATGACAAGAACAAGGAAGCCACTATTGATGTTATGAATATCAGACGTCGATCTTTAGCAAATTTTGTTTCATTTGATTGTTAAGCTGAGACGACTAAAATTATTTAATTGGTGATGTAAAATGCTTGATGCCTTTTTGAAAAAAAGACGACAGAACTTGACTAATTTCTGTGATACTGTTTGTGAATAGTTAACAAAAGTCTACGTAATACAAATCATTACAAAATGAAGTTTCACGATGTTCATCATTGTTCTGGATTATTTACATAGATCATATATCAATAAATGTTATGTTAAATTGTCAAAGAAAAGTATAATTTCGTAGGCGGATAACTTGATTTTCATTTTTCTTTGTATATGTCGAAAAAAAAACCATTAAGATCTTTATTTTACTAGATAAACCAGAAAAGTCTATATCTTTTACGACGAAAAAAGAAATTTTGAGAATCTAACTAGATAAAAATTGATAATTAAAACTTTTTGATAATTCTGTTGAACAATATTATTATTTTTGTCGGATTCAATGTTCTTAATGATACCAAAGTTCGATATAGGTGTGTTTCTTTTTGTATTGAAAGAAACATATATATAAAATAATCAAACAATTTTAAGTTCAGTTAATATCATATTGAAAAATTTTGTACGATATCATTATAAGAAAACAGTCTATCAAATACTAACAATGTAATCTTCTTCAAATGTAAATGAAAATATCATAAGTCAAACTATAGAAGAGTATCGAATTGAAACTTATTAAAAAAACAGATGCTATTCTAATTTCAAATGTATAGTGTACCGTATTTTTTATATAATCAATTCAACATCATGCCACTCACATCTAGAAACATAATTAAAAGTTCGTTGGTTGTCTTTCACTTGACAAACTCATTCTGAATCAAATGTATAATATATAAATTGGAATAATTAGATACGAAGATACGCTTTTATATTAATATAGTTTATTGGTACGAGTTTAAAACAAACAAATTTTATGTTCATCAAACTAAACTTGTTTATCATCCCATACATCATAAAAACAAAAGCTGCATTCAAATGAATGAGTACATGCAGAGTTACGAAGTTTCCAAGAAAGAAAAAGTAAAAAAGCCGATTGGTAATTAAGAAAGACACGAACAAGATTGGAAAATACTAAACGAAAGAAAAACAAAATCCACACAAAAATGAGAATAATCCATGCGAAAAATTTGCATGAAAGAAAGAGAATAGCGCATTTACACTCACATACATCGGCCTCTATAAAAACTGAGTTTATTATTGTCGTCTCCTTTAGACAAAAGCAAACAACAGAACACAACAAAAAAAGAAAAGAAAGAATAGACGACGAGGTAAAACGTCTAACGTAAACGTACTTTTCTAGTCATATGAATGCTGAAAGCATGGCAAGTGAAAAAATCAACAATTCAACAAATGACTTCGTTATCGTCTGGTTAGATAGCGGTATTGAAAAGACTAAAGGTAATCGAGAAACAAAAGCATTCATACGACAACTAGTTAGAAATCGTTTACTAACATTTGATGATCCGGATAAATGTGTTGATAATATAACTGATGAATCAACAACAAAACGAGTATTTATTATTGTTTCTAATATATTTGGTGAAAAGGTTATACCACTTATACATGAATTACCATATATACAAGCGATATACATATATTGTGGTGATCAAAAAAAAGCTGAAGCATGGGCTCAACCATATTCAAAAATTTCTGGTATATTCACAAAAAGACCAGCACTATTAGATAAAATTCGTAAAGATGTTGATGTGTGCGATACAGATGAAGATTTACCAATGAGTGTATTTCATCTTACGGAACGAGAAAATACATTACAAGAATTAACTGAAGAAAGTGCAACATTTATGTGGTATCGATCAATAATGATAGTTCTTCGATTAATGGCAAGATACGGTAATGCAAAAACTGAAATGATTGCTGCATGTCGAACAAATTATCATGATAATGAATCTGTAAAAAAGAACATAGATCATTTCGAAAAAAATTATTCTCCAACAAAAGCGTTTGAATGGTATACATGTGATAGTTTTGTATATAGATTATTAAACCAAGCTTTACGTATACAAGATATTGATATTATATTTAAATTTCGATTTTTTATCAATGATCTTCATAATCAAATCGAACAACATTATCATCAATATTTAGATATCTATTCTTCTATTATGAATCATCATCTAAGAGTTTATCGTGGTCAACGTTTAAGTCTAACTGAACTCGATGTACTTAAACGTAGTGTACATGGACTTATCTCCATGAATAGTTTCTTAAGCACTTCATTAAATCAAGAATTAGCTACAATTTTTGCTGGTATAAGTGATCCATCGAATAGTCCATCATCATTACAATCTGTTATTTTCATCATTGATATTTATAATATGAGTAAAGAAACGACACCATTTGCAATTCTTAAAAACTATTTCGGTTGTCAAGATGACGAAGAAGAAGTACTTTTTTCGATAGGTGCTATTTTTAAGATTCAATTAGTTGAACAACAAAATAACATGTGGCATGTTCATTTACAACTAAGTAAAGAGCAAAACGAACTTAGTCGAAACCTTTCAAAACACATGATGGAACAAATTGGATCTGAACCAGATCCATTGTTATTCGGTTGGTTTCTTTTTCGAATGAGTGAATTTAGAAAAGCCGAACGTTATGTGGAATATATGCTTACACAACTTCCATCGAATGATAAAGCCATTGGAAATGCATATAACTTACTCGGTCTTATCTATAAAGATACTCATAAACTAGAGCAATCTGTTGAATATTATGAGAAAGCTCTTGAGATTTATTCTCGTTTGTGTCGTCGCGATAGTCCTCAAGTTATTGCTACTCATTGTAATCTTGGTTTGGCTTATTTGGCATTAGAAGATATTCGAAATGCAGAAGAACAACAAAGACAAGCCGAAGAGAAGTTGATCAATTCCCCACAATCAAAAAATTCATTAGTCATAACTTCACTCAATAGTCTCAAAGCAAAAATTCAAATAGAATATGGTAATAATGTAACTGCTTTGAGAGAGCTTGAATTGGTTTTAAAGAATAGAAAGCATCAATTACCAGCAGGTCATCCTTCAATAGCATCAACATTGAATGCAATAGGTATTGTTCAAGAAAAAATGAACAATAATGTAGAAGCACTTGAATATTTTAAACAAGCATTGGATATCGGAAAGAAAAGTTTACAACCTGAAGATATGGATTTAGCTGAATATCATACAAATATTGCTCGTATTTATGATAAACAAGAAAATTTTCAACTTGCTTTGAAACAATTTGAATTAGCACTAAAAATTACGGAGAATTACCGAGAAGAAGAACATGATAAGATTATTAAACTAAATAAATATATCACTGACACAAAGGAGAAATTACTTCAGTGAAAAATTTTTTTTCAAGAATTTTTTGTTGTTGTTCTTGTTTTCTCATTTATTTTAATGACTTTAAAATAAAATTCAATAATAAAAACATAAAAAGAAAAATAAATTTGATACTTTCTACATATTCGAAATTACTAATATACTTCCAAATATTTGTCTAATAGTATAAAGTTTAGTTGCAAAGTGTCGAGCGATTTATCTATCATGCTTTTATTTGTAAATTCCAATCGATAATGTTTAGATAATTCTCTTTGGATCAAATTAATTATAAAATGTTCAATTATATATATATAAGTATTAGCAAAATATTCAACCTTGATCAGTAAGAATCTAGATTTGATTAGGAGACGAAAAATAAATTTTAAATCAATAAGAAGACATGTAAAATGTAAATGAAAATTCAATTCTTGTACTAACAAAATAAGTTTAGCTTTTGTTGATCTAACTCGTTGTTTTCTCACTTATCAGGATTGTTTTTAATAGTCACACTCACACCCTATAACATATTTTGATTTTAATACTTACTATTTGCTTTAATTTACTCATTTTTAAATATATTAACAAACCTTAAAGATTTTAATAACTGATTTTATAATTATTTTACATTCGGACAATTTCATCTCTTCTATTAACCATTTAAAATCACGTAGGATAGATGTAATATTTCATACTGATGAACATCTCACTTTCGGTAACTATTGGATTTTTCATACAAGAACTAACTGTTTTGATCATTATTATTTAGTTTCTTTTTATTTGATCATTTATTATTTGATTTTTAAGAAGAATTCATAAGAAATTTAATTTATCATATTTTAATTTATTGCTTATGAAACTATTATGATATTCATATCTTTACTCCTTTCAAAGAATGTCAAAAGGGTGCAGATACTAAAAACAATTAAACCAACAAGAATAACTGTAAAACTAACGTTCAAAAGCAATGTATTCATATATTTTGTTATACTTTTCATTTCTCTTCTTAGTGGTGTAAAAAATATATATGCATAAAAAAGAAAAAAAGAGATAAATAAAATATCTCATGAATCTATGTCTGCGTCATATATTCTATGATTAAGAAATTTTACATTCATTGATATACATTGACAGAAAATTTAAACATCATTCAACAAATTAATTTATTACCTTGGACGGCGATAGCTTATCTAATATTTATGATATAATGGTGACAGTTTATGCTAAGTAGTATTCTCTTTTATTAATTATATTGTCTAACATTATTGGAATGTGACATGATCAAATCTAGAGATGGAATTCTCTTTTATAATAAAAACTGAAATTTATGACAAAAATTTTTTTATTTTAAAAGAGTTACTTTTAAGGGAAAATCTTTTGTTTACTTTCAGTGAGAACATGACGTTTCAAAATAGAATTCAATTTATACACTGAGTGAATTTATTATTTGTGTTTATTTATGTTCAAATGTTTAACAGTTAGTTGTTCGCCTTTAACTTGACGAGTTCATTATGAAGTATTATTATTGAAATTACTACTATTCTACATTAAAAGATATTTGAATAACAATTGTTCCTTTTGCTACAAAACTTTATTCAAATTTTTGATTTTTCAATAAATGAATATAAAAGATCGTTCTAAAGAGTGTTGTTACATTTCCACATATATGTAAAATAAATATTGCTTTTATATACAACTAATTCGTTCGAGATATTTTTGAACATTTTACCTATGATAAATATAGTTTTATATTTTTCCATTACTAAGAGGTTGAATAAATATGAAAATCCATCAATTGCATTATATACAAAGTCGAATTATTAGATATAGAGATACATTTTTGTCTCAGTATACATTATTTTTGAAGTTTAAAACAAAGAAAAAGAATCATGTTTGTCAAACTAAATTCGTTTCTCATTCAGTATATCATAAAAATACAACAATTGCATATAGACGATTGAGCACTTCTAGATTTGGAAGTTTTCAAAGAAGAGAAGAGAAAAAGACTATTAATGATAAACAGAAACATGTCGAAATAGGAACAAATCACGAGAAAGAATTGTAGAAAGGAAAGACAATATCACACAGTACACTCACACGTACGACAAATTTTATAAAAATAGAATCTATTTTTGTCGCTTCATCTATAAGAAAACGAACAAAACTATAAACGAAAAAAAAAAGCAAATGAATAATAGACGATAAGGTAAGGCAGTTAAAAAGCAAGCTTATTTTTTTTAGTCGCATCTATACAAAAGCATGGCAAATGAAAATATCAATAATTTAGCCAACAACTTCGTTGTCGTCTGGTTAGATAGTACTATTGAAAAGACTAAAGATAGTCAGAATACAAGAGCATTTTTACGACGACTGATTAGAGGTCATTTATTAACATTTGATGAACCGAATAAATGTTTTGATGATATAACTGATGAACCAACAACAAAACCAGTATTTCTTATTGTTTCTAATGTATTTGGTCGAGATGTTATACCACTTATACATGAATTACCATATATATAAGCGATATACATATTTTGTGGGATCAAAAAAAGCTAAAGCATGAGCTCAACTATATTCAAAAATTTCTGGTATATTTACAAAAAGACCAGCACTATTACATAAAATTGGTAATGATGTTGATGCATATGATACAGATGAAGATTTTGCAATGAGTGTATTTCACTTTGCGGAACAATAATATACATTACAACAATTAACTAAAGAAAGTAGAGCATTTATGTGGTATCGGTTAACATTGATAGTTCTTCGATTAATAGCAAAAAAATACGGTAATTCAAAAGATATTCTTTTCATCATTGATATTTATAATATGAATAAAGACATGACACCATTTGCAATTCTAAAAGATTCTTCGTGTTCTCCAGATAATAAAGATGAAGAAAAAGAAGTACTTTTTACAATAGGTGCTATTTTTAAAGTTCAATCAATTGAACATTATGGCAACATTTGGTATGTTCATCTGCAACTAAATAAAGAACAAAATGAAATTAGTCGAAATTTTTCAGATCACATGATGAAACAAATTGGATCAGAACCAGATTCATTATTATTCGGTTGGTTTCTTTTTCGAATGGCTAAATTTGATGAATTTGAACGTTATGCGAAAAAAATACTTAAACAACTTCCATGAAATGATAAAGAAAGGGAAAATGCTTATAACTTACTTGGCATTATCTATAATACTACTCATCGTTTAGAGCAATCTGTTAAATGTTATGAGGAAACTATTAAATTTATACTCAATTGAATTGTCACGATAGTTCTCAAGTTATTGCTACTTATTGTAGTCTTAGTTTAGTTTATTTGGAATTAGGAGATAATCGAAATGCACAAGAATAAGCCGAGAAGAAGTTGTCTAACTCCTCACAATCACAGAATCCATTACTCATAGCTACAGTGGAGAATCTCAAAGTTAAAATTCAAACAGAATATAGTGTAATACACTGACACGAACAAAACATTAGATCAGTTATAAAATTACTAATGGCGATTTTTTTCTTTTCATGAATTTTTTGTAATTTTTTCTCATTTATTTTGATGATTTTACAATAAGATTCAATAATAAAAACAAAATAAATTTGGTACGTTCTACATATTCAAAATCAGTATTATATTCTCTAGTTATTCAATCCGACTAGTAATTCATTAAATAGAAAAGCAGTTTGATTCTCTAAATAAAACTTCATTCGATGAAGAAATGAAAAAAAAAGCAAGTACTATGTATTCTACTCTTCTAGTGCGATGTAAACTAACAATCAATCATACTTTTAATCTGATACTCATGAATATGTAAGTTTTAATAATCATTTTGATTTCAGTAAAAGTTCTAACAACATGAAATAAAAAATATAAAAATAAAGAGATATTTTTAATTCGGTTTTTTTTTAAATATTCGAAATAGTTGCTACAATTATCTAATTTTCATTCCTTCTAATAATTTGTCAAATCTGTTTTTTTTAGACTTTTCTTCTGGATTATTTTTAATTATATTCTATAAACCAAACGAGCCAATGAGTTTTCATTTGTTTGGTCAGTTAAATTACGCTCAATATAATCGTCTAGCTCAAAACTATATCATACAAGGTCTGATGAAAACGATGGATGCGGTATTAAATTAACACCTTCTTCTGTTAAATAATTAATAATATCTGCAGAAATATGAGATCGAGCACTGTTATGAAGTAATTTTTGCATCTGATAACTTTCTTTGTTCTAATTTATGCTCTTGCCTTTATCTAAATTATATATAAGAACATGAATATTTCATTTAAAAAATATAGAAAACAAAGTTTTAGATTCAAGTTTACTTTGACAAAATCCACCTTGGATTAGTTGGCTTGCACACAATCTGACTATGATAAATCGATGTCTTCTCATCCGATATAATATTATATGATCATCATAATTCATCAGAAAATTGTAATACATTTTTGTTTTACATCTAGATTAGATCAAAAAACACTGATATTAACTATTTCTCAAAGTTATTATCTGATTCCTTTACGTTTCTTATATTGATCGAATAACGACGCTAGAATATCTACGAATGACTATGTATCATTCTTGAAATCTGAAATATAAATTTTTACCTGCTGAAAAACTACACAATTTAAAACATTCACAAATGTATTATGTCTACCGAAATTTTCGTCGCTGAGCAACTTCGGAAATGATTTCAGTGCGTGTGGTCTTCAATTGCAATGAAAACATAATCATTGACCAACCCGATTGCTCATGTCTCTATACTGAGAGGAGAGCAAAACTTCAACTTAAAACTTACATTTACAATTATATTGGAAAGTATTTGTGAGTTCTACAAAACAAGAAGAACTATAGAATTCTTGATATACAAACAGTAAAGATAAAAGTAAGCTGATTCATATTATTTTTGAATCTCTTATCAAAACGCAGATAATGAAATAAAGCAAATAAAATTTGAATAATATTTTTGAAAAATGATGAGAATTTAAATATATTTATAACTGTGTGTAATAATTTAAGATTCTTTTTTGTTTGTAAAATTAAATCTCTGAAATATTTTTACTGTTGCGATATGCGATTTTAATAACTAAGAAGAATTCAAAAAAAAAATCTAAGTTGACTGAAAATTTCTATACAAACGATCAAATAATCCATTGATTATTGTTTAAATATTTTATCCTTTTATTCGTCTGTTAATATCTTGCTCTTCACATTCCATCTAAATCTAGAAAAAATAGTGCCTATTATTATTGGCTTTTTTGTTATTGTATCTTACAATAATCAATAAGTATTTTATTTAGTTGGTTCGATATCCCGAACATAAAATAGTAATTGTGGCACATATGTCCATGATAATTAATACAGTTTGTATGTACTCGTAAACAAGCCTATTACATTGTATATGCCTATACCTTGATGATGTTATATAGCTTAGTATAAGTGTTGTATATCTCCGTGTAATATGATCGACAATATTTTGATTGATCGTCTTAATATTATTAGTATAAGACGATTCAAACAATTGATAAATTCTGCCAATACGATACATAAATTAAATATTGATTTTGGTTTAATGTTTATTCGATTGCACTTTACTAATTGATTGTTGTTCGCGAAAAGCAAAAGGTAAAGGAAGCTAACAAGCCTTGAATATATGTAAAAGCACGTAAAAATTATTCAATTAATATTGAAAACAACCTTGACAGTATAGAGCATCTTTTTATACCTGTGACATGTGTTTAATCTTCTAGTTCCTATCTATGACAGGTGTATAAACGAACTATCATTTTCTAATAAAAAAAAACAAATAATTTTATTTTGCGATACGATACATTGGTAGTAAGGTAAAATATCAGTGGGAGTAATCATTTGTTTATTTTTGATCATAATGCAATATCCGTATAATAGTTTGAAAAAGCCATGGAATCCTTGGCAAAATAAACCTTTATTAATAATTGTTGGTATTGGTGTGGGATTAGTTTTCTTAGGTTTAGTATTAGGATTAGGTTTGGGTATTGGACTAAATAATAGTAGTCAAGATTTTGTTCTAATCACTGCAAATGATTCGTCATCAGCAAATGCTACTACAAATACGACATCAACGACTACAATTACCACAACATTAACAACAACAACAACAATAACAACCACTACAACAATAACAACAACGACGACGACGACAAAGGCGGCGGCGTAAGAACAATGGACAGACCTCAGACTATGAATGGGGGGTTTGAACGATTTATTCTAGTTTTCGATTCTATTGACTATGATGACTTTATCTCAAAGGTATATATTATATGACTTTTCTGTCAAATTTTCGATTTAAAAATATTCAGTTTGCTCTTATATGCGGTTAAGTCAATAGAAAGAAAAAAACAACAACAAAATGATCACAGTTTAATCGATTAACTTTGTCACTGTAAACTAATCAGCATATGAGATGAACGTTGTTAATGTTTGATTTTTAATTTATTTGAAAAGAAATTTCGTATTTTTCAATTTTTATAAACAAAATCTTTCCCATTCTAAAGATAATTTGCAAGATAACATATTAAATACAATAAGAGCACTTAATTCTAAACAGTATCTATGATGTTTATAGCAGAACGACTAAAGTAATTTGTAGTATGTCTATCAATGACTTCGTTTTTTCTAATTGAAGTAAGGAGAAAAAATTGAGCTTTTAGAAAATATATGAATATCTCTAAGTAAAGAGTATTGTTTCATATGAGTTATCATATTGAAACAAAAATGAGTCATTTTAAATATTGTTATTTTGATCAATTAAAAATTATATAGCAAACTGAAATCCTAGGTCACAAAAAAAAATGTTGAATTTCCCTTGATCAATCAAAATCGTATACGAAAAACCACAACTTCCATAAATAAATTAATTTCATTAAAAACATCCTACGATTTTTTATATTGAATTAATGAAATAAAATGTATTCTAAACAATATGTTGAGTATATTTCAATAGTTCAAGCCTTATAATTAAATCTTTAATCAATTGATAGTTATAGTTCGAAATGATAAGATGACCGTAAGTAAGAGATGTATAAAATGCTTAAATGCAAGCAAGAGTACCGGAATAAACTTGAGAATCTCTACGACTGTATGTAAATTATGTTTTAAACTATTTGTTCATTCTGTCGTTTTTTGCACATTATATTGTATATAAGCCATACAATTGCTATATTAAAATTATATTTTTTTTTTCAAATATCAATTTGTTTTTCGATTATTTCTTGATCATTCAACATTGTAGAGTATGTTGAAGGATCCATGATACAAGTGAAATTTCCTGAAGGCGATTTTATCGCGATCAACTCATCTCGAAATAATTATATGCGATCGTTTTTCCTGCAACAACTAAGAAGAATAGTAAAATTAATATCAAGAAGAATTAATCAGTATTCATTCATAAAAAAAATGGTAAAATAATGAAGAGTGGACTTAAATGATATATTTTCTTCACTAAACAATTATGTTTATTTGTATAATTAGTTGAATTAATTTTATCTTCGACTGCTTTTATTATCAATGTAAAATTCATAGTTATTGAAGAAAGATATTTTTTTTTTCTAAACAAATTCTTTCTGTTTGTTTATTAATAAAAGCAAATAATCTGATGAGCTTATTAAATAATTTGTTATTATTTCCATTCACAATTCGATCGTTACTTGTTGAATTTATTTGTCATGTAATCGTATCAGGTCGAAATTGATTTACTTGAATTAATCGAATAACAGTCTTTATGAAATTTCGATCAATAATAATTTCTGTTGTTTATTATTATTAATAAAATTACTATATAATATCATATTGTAAGTCTGATTAATGAAATTGTTTAACGAGTTGATCATGTAATACAGTTGAACCAGTAATTTGATGAATTGAATGGTAGATGATAATTTTCAGTTATATTATAAATTAATGAATTTAAATTAAAAAGTAATCATATTATTATGATCTCGTAATTAATCTAATGAGAATTAACTTTGAATGGTTTAATTCATTAAATTCAGGTAAAACTGTGAATGAATAAAATGTATTTTTTCTTCATAATCAAGACGTCAATTTGACATAATTATAGATAAATGAAACAAGACAAAAACAAAAGATTTTTATCTCTATAAAAAAATTGACAAATTTTAGAGAATTAATAGGATATGGATATGCATGTGGTGTAGGTATAGATGTATGTGTATGAGTTTAGACATCACACACCCACATCCTTCTAATAAGGTCGATTTTTTTCAGTTGTGTTTTCCTGTGATAAAGCGAAGATATGGTTAAAATACAGTATGGTTCTTATCTTTACCTGGAATTATTGTTTTTATATTTTGTTCTTTAGTGTGAGGATGACGGATCAAGAAAAGCATAATGTACAAGTCATCAAGCAATACATGACGATTAGGTGTGTGTTTTTTTCCTTTTTTTGAACGTGCACTGTAGTATTTTAGACAACGCATCAACATACGCTAAACTTTGTCTACATGATAAACAAGATGACAATGATTATTTCGTCAGATTTTACGTTCGAGAAATTCAAAATCATATAATTAATTTAGAAATTCCTTTGTTCAAATTGCTTATTTTTATTGGAAATTCGTCATCTGAGTTGGTGTAATTAATGCATGAAACTCAGACGAAAGCGGATAATCTTTTTTTGATAACAGTGATTGCTTTAGCATTCTACTTGGTAGCTCATCTTTGTAGACTACTTGGTATATTTTTTTCATTTAGCTACGATCTGAAACAGGCCTCAGCTCAAAATATTGGTCATCTTCTGGCTTCGGGAAACAGATTCATTGCTCTGATCACCTTTCCTGATGTACACATTTGTGAAACGTTTGTGGAAGAACATGGAAGTAGGTATTTATTTACTTTTTCACAGAATTGATGAAAAGCATCAGCAATTTACATATCATTACTTTTGATTACATCATGACTAACGATGATCATGTTTCATTGAGATCCTCAGTTGAGAGCAGTCACGATGGGAAACCATACAAAGGTAAAAACACACTCTTTTGAAAATTCGTCTTAACTTTTTGGTTCAGGTATTAAAGAAAGCTACAGGACGTAAGGCCAAATGGACCACAGCTGGTTTATTCAAACTGGATAATGGCAAGATTATATTGTAAGTAACAGTCGAAAGAGAGCACACATCAATAAGTTCCGTTAGCATGAGAAAGATCTTTTTAGTGAATCAGTCCCAAATGACTATTATTTTATTATAGTGTGTGAAGTCTTGCCGTAGAAAAACTGTTAGCGTATCCTGTGAAATTAAAATGTGAAAGACAATATAATTTCTGTTAGTATGTATGTAACAAACAAAATTGCATAATTAATACCCAAGTATTTTTTAGTTTGCCTGTTAACACATAGATTCTCCTTATAATAAATCATAACAATAATACAGTAGACTTCACTGTCAAGACTATGTCTACCATGGTCTGTTGGAGATAGGAGTTCAAACGTCTTGTTATATACTTCCATACTTCAGAAGTAAATTTTAAAGTCTAAAAATTTCAATGATTAGGAACGAGACGAAATATGATTATCTTAACTAATAATTTATGCGTCATGTAAATTTTTCCTTCAATCAAAATTACTTTCTATTATACTTGTTTAACCTTCTGTTACTTGCGAAATCAGACTTTTCTGTCTATGTATGTTCTTGCTATACTACTGTAAATAGAAATATGTAAAAATGGTAGAAATAGGGATAAAACGAGCGAATAATGCAAATAGTGCAATGGTCAGGTAACTAAACGGTTGAGTATTGACGACATCGGAATTCAAAGACAGATGACCATGGGAACACCACAGTAACACGACTGGATGTCGATGTGTGTTTGTTTATCTTTTCGGCTAATACTCACACCCATATCTAAAACCACGCATACTCAATAAACCTTTTCGTAGTAAAATAGACAACGCGTACAGTTTTTGGAAGAGTATAAATGCCAATCAAATATTATCGTTTTTTTGTGAACAATTGAAATTGTGGCAAAATTTGATTTGAAGATGAGATACTCATAAAGAAACTTGGATAACCATTTTCACAAGCTAAAAGATAGAAGAATATCGAAAACTATTTCATTTATTGATAACTAATAAGTGTCCCATAATACATGACCAATTTTTGTTTTTTTTCTATATCATCTAATAGGTTTATTTTCAAAAAAAAAATATATCATAAGATTCAGCGTCCGACAACATGTCTGGCATTATTTAACAAGTCCATTGGATCTATTAGTTGTTTTATTTCTAAGTATTCTATTATTACCAGGAATTTTTTTTTACTGTAACATGGTATCCATGGATATATTGCAACATAAAACAAGATACAATACTAAGTAACTAGTATCTTCGTGATTAGAAAAAACTTTTCATACCATGATGAAAATTCTTTCCTTCCGTAATTATTTAATTTGATTTTCTTTTTCTATTTTAGCTAATAAATACACATTTATATTTTATTTATCTACTGTTTCTGCTATTCTAATATTTTTTCATATTGACTTTCTAATTTTTATTTTCTTATCATTTAGATAAGAAACAAAAGTTATTTACTATATCATTAATGCAAACAATATCATGGCATATAAATATTGTGGCATGTATTGCATGTATGTTTGTACGAGCTATAATTGTGGGTGAAAGTCATATAGATATTCCAAAGAAACGAAAAAAAAATTGAATTTTATAAATAAGTGAAGAAATCAGAATCGAATAGGAAACTAAAAGTGTTTTCCGTTTTGTAAATATTTATTTGTATGTGGACTTTGGTTGGTGCTATTGTCACTGCTCAATATGGTTTAGTTAAATTAATAGATGATATATCTCATTCATGAAGAGTAAGTTATCATTATGTCTTTGATCATTATTTTCTATAATTAATATTTGTTTGATTTTAGGTATGGTTAATTGTATTATTTCTTGTGGTTTTGATGGCATGTCATTTGATTCAACTATAACGAAAATATATAAGAGAATGAAGAAAAAAATCAACGACAGTTGTTGAAAAAGTGATTATAGATAAATTTTAAGAAAAAAAATGATCAATTGTATATTCAATTAATACATTCTATAATCTTTCTTACAGTTATCTCTACGGAGTGATAGACCTTGTTGTTATAACATATCCATAGCAAAAAAAAAACACTAAGATTTTCATGAACTTATCACATTCTTACTACTATCATCATTCATTTTTTGCAATATCTTTGGTTTTGACCACACACTACTATTTCGTTTATCATCATTCAGTATACTTCATAGTAATGTACAGATTAAGAGAAGATACATAGTGAAGACTAAATCTATCTGGAATATAGACGGAGAGCTTGTTTTAATCCACTAAAAAAGCATTGTACTGATGGAGAGTGTTTGGTATAAGGAAAATATTCGTATTACATAGATGACTTTTGTTATGACAGTCACCATGTTTGAAGGCAAACAACATTTTCGTTTAATTTCGAGCTCAGCCCGAGCTCTACATTACGCTTGTTTCGAATATCTCATTTGTTTGAAATCCGATACTCGAACAGGATATCTAAATATTTCATTCTACTGTTGATCTAATTGCTTCATCACAAACTGTTGAAAAGCATTTGTTGATAACTGATGTCTTTCCAAAATTGTTTAGTTAATTTGATTATACAGTAGATCATCGAATTTTTAACTCGAAGTCTTATCTAGTCTCTGATTTAAATGACTAAAAGAGACTAAATCGTGATTTTAATAAGAAATACGATTCGATAATCAAATCTGAAAAGGGTTGTCGCATATTGAAAAATGATTGGTTACTGAATCGATAGCACAAAATGAGATTCCCAGATGGGTGTTATTCAAATGAATATAATGACATCCATTTTCTCGAATAATTTAAAGAGTACAACTTTATTCTATGTAGTTCTTCTTTATTTTTGTTTCCTGTTCAGTTATTGATTCAATTGGAATAAAACTCTTCAGAGGAAAACACAAACTCATACGAATTCAAAATTAATGATGTCCTAATCACACTGTCTTCCGCATAATTTAGAATGACGAATGAGCTATGGATGAAACTCCTGATGATTACTAAATTTTGTTTATGGAAGAATTTCTTTCAATTTCGACATCTATCTATGATAATATCCGGATGACAATGAGATTATCTGTTAAGATATGAATCACGGTTCCATTCTATTCTCCGTGTTCACTTGCTTTTCCTTTCTCTTTTTGTTTATTGTTACTCTTTCTCATTGATCAATGGTCTTCTCATGCTTTCTTCTTCTTTCTTTGACTCCTACAATATGTATATATAGTGGTTCAATTCTTCGAATGAGTATCGAACGAGAATGCTGGATGAAGAACAGGAGGTCTTTCTTTCAGTTATTTCGAGAAGAATCTTCATCGATACATGTCTGAAATTGAGAAGTTCAAGTCAACACTGAATTCAAACGAATCGAATTCTATAACTGAATAGATTGGCACCGCTATTCCGAATAGTTGTCTATGAAATTATTTTCATGTTGACAATCGCTGGTCTACTTTATTCCGTTTGACTAGGTACTCCTAACTTCATTGCTGAATTGAAGAAGTTGTTGTCAATTATTGCATTCAGTCATATGAATGGACCCATCATACTTCTCAGAAACAATCGACTGGAGATCTTTTTATTTAGTTTGTTCTCATGAGTAATAGTTGAACATGCTGAAAATATAAAGAAGACCGAATGAATATTGTTTGGTGTCAAAAAAGGTGTAATGTTACATGAAACTAATAATTAACTCAAACAATTTTCACAGTTTAGAAGGTGTAATCAAGTCTGTCTAATTGTTGTAAATAGAAGTACAAGTTTTCACATGTGTAACTGAATGACGTAGGTAATTATAATATTGTTTCATAGGTTGAGCAGTTTTTCTATGACTGTTTATTTGCCATCGCCTAACAATCTTTGTTATGATCAATTTTACAAATAAAGGTTTTTTGTTTGTTTTGGTCTATGCTTCTCATTATTGCGAATCTTGTTGGTTTCCTCGCACATACTTGAAAAAAGTGAAGAATGTTTGAAAGAGATATTCAGATAGAAGGTAGCAATGAAATTACTTTAAAACAGCTTTTGGAGATATTTCCTACTTGATTTCTTTGTATTCATAGTTATCATTCATGAATTTTCTATTTTTCCTATAGTAGAATTTGATGATCGTGTAACCACTGTAGATGAATTCATCGATGTACTACTTGTTATATCAATAGTTACGAATGATGTGAAAGATGATATACTAGAGGAATATGGCTGAATACTCTCTTGATTTTGTTCAGTTTTTATGATAGTTTCATAAATTTGTTGTTCTTGTCTTAAATAATTATTTTATATCCGATAAAATGATTGTAATATTAAAGTCAAATAGGTTTTACAAAGTTAATGATTAGTTATTATGTATTGTAATTAATAGGTTTATGATAATTTCTTGTCTCTGAAACACAGTGAAGCCTTTTTTTCAGTAGATATTCTAGTCTATAGGCCCAAATACGAAAATTCTGTGTGATAAGAGTAGATGAAGAAATCGACGTTTTCTCAGATGCCTTATTATGGCAAAACAGAGTGAACATCATTTTTATTTAGCTTATTTTTCGACTGAATTTCAATTCGATTATTTTTCTAAGAAGTCTTCGTTTTTTATCAGTCAAGCCACACGCACTAGTTTTATGACGAGGATTTCATTTGCTAAAAGTCATTGAAAAATTACCGTCTATTACTCTAAAGAAAACAATCCATCTCGATGACGAATGAGGCTTTCGTTGGACTATCGTTCTCAGCTTCCATCGATTCATTGTGCTTGTTGCTTCATCAAACAGTTACGATGAAATAATGTATCTATCAATGGCAAGTCTCAGTAGATTAACATTCTCATCGATCAGCAACTGTCACATTTAATACTGATCCACTATCTCGAAAATGTTAACATTCGGAATAAAAAGTATGTCTGTATCTCATATTTATTGAGTATGTATTGATCGATACTAGAACAATCAATAGAATTTTAAATTGAATTTAAAGAAAAGGAAAATAGAAATCTATAAATGAGAAGACCTTTAGTCTCATCCTCAAGGTGCGTGACAACTCTATAATGTACCTCTTGAGACAATTCCAAGTTTAATTAGAAAAGAATACATATTATCTTCAACTTTTTTTCGAGATTGTTTCACGATAAATATGATTTATTTCTAGTTTATCGAAATTCTGGAGTAAAAGAGAAAGTTCAAAGTATCGAGTTGTACAAATGTTAATAATAGAACATGAAATAATAAAATATTAATGTTCTCATGAATGAATAGATGAGTTAATGTTTCGATGGTGGTCGAATTTTGACGTAAGCAGCAATATTCGGTTGTTTTTCTACTTCTTCACGATTGCGTTTCAGCCAAGAATAATCGTCAAGAACATGATCATCAAGTAAAAGCAGAATATCGATCATTTCATACACACACAAATCAGCCCAAGTCAGCTGATTTCCGACAAAGAATGGACCACCATTACTGTATATTTTAGCCAATGTTTCCAGATTGGTAAAATGCTTGGGTACTTCTTTGATTAAATTCTTTAGAGCTTCTTGTTTCTTTATTGTATCTTCTTCTCTACGAAATGACATGTATTTAACAGCGATATCACCCACTGTATCGACAACAGCATCGACTTTGGCTTCTTCGAGATTGTCTTTACCTGCAAGATAAAATTGTTTGGCAAGAAAACGAGCAATGGCTACTGATTGAGGCAATTTGACGCCATCGAATTCCAGTACAGGAACTTGACCTAGCGGCATATCGGCTTTATGCGATGGCCATTCAGTTCGTTCATATCGAATGTCATCGTATGGTTGTCCAGCAGCAGCAAAAATGAGTCGAGCAATTTCAGCACGACCACGTGTGTTGAAATAATACAATTTGTATGTCGACATTGCTTTATATCGATGCGTTTGTTTATGCACAAATGAGGAGAGACTATTATATCTATGAAGGAATAGAATAATCAAGATTGCTTTTCTTTCTTTCTTTTTTTATCGTTTCATGCATGAGCAATCGTCAACGAAGAAAACGACTTCAATAACAACACGACGAGACTAACTGATCAAACAAATTGTTTATCGAGAAAATGTGTTTTTTTGAAGAATAAAGATGTAGATTTTTTTTTTACCAGTATAACTAAATTTTCCCCTAGCTACGAGCAATATAAGAGAATATGATCGATTGAATAACTTCGAATGGTGGACCTTAAAGGCATTGATTTTTATTGAATATATCAAAGAAATGAGCTGTAGTGTTAATACATTTCATGACACTCGTCAATCAACTTCTGATGAAAAGTAAATGTTATTTTCTCAGATTGTGTGATGTGATTTCAAAAGGTGAAAGTTACTTATTACTATATTCTTATTGAATATTTAAATTCAAATTTCAAATACTATCTATGCAACGATATCATTTATACAAGAAATCAATCTAAAACAAGCAGCAGTTGTTTTCTTTGCAATCTTTCCTATCTTATATACATTTACAAATGGAACACAAAACGATAAATGTGCACTTTCAATTCTTTATAAACAATATCAAGCTTTGGTCTTTATTTCTATATTCGTGAACATAGATGTATTCAGTCAAAATTTAACCAGAAAGATAAATATATAACGTAACTCTCATTTGACAAATACGAATAAAAATTGAAATACCGTTTCTGTCTATCGAATAGGAATCATTCCAAGTTGATTTATATTTTTGAAAAATAATCGATTCCAAAGATTTTTCATAAAATAGTAAAAATAAAAATTTTTATACGTTGAAAAAATTACATAGGCAAATGTTATTCACCAACAAACGAATAATGAATCTGACTAATTATAAGATAGAGGATATCAAGAACTACTTGAACAACAGAGAACTACTCGAATCTTAATCTGACTTTCATGCAAATTTTTATGCTCGACTCTTTGAATTCAAAACAATTCTATTCTCCTTCCCAATGAAAACAATACAGATTTTTTTTGTCATTTTATAAACCAGATTAAAATAAGATAATACTTTAAATTTACAAACTATTTCAACATGAACTTTAATTCAAAATATACGAATATTAATGTAAACCGATCGATTCAGTAATAAAAAATTGAATGCCTTAAAACGACGTTTTTAACCATTTCAATTCTACATATATATTATATTGAATAATGAATGCGGTTTCTTTTGTCTATTGTTTCATATAAATTGTAAAACTACGGGAGCGTGGATGTGGGTGTGATTGAAGAGGGAACCATTATCAACACCTTCACTCTATTCAGCATGCACAGCCACACCCACATTTGAATTGAGAAACTCTAAATAATAACATTTCACTTTTTTCTTAATTAATGTGCAATCAGCTTGTCTACAAGTAAATATATAGAATATTTATCAGAGCAAAAACGAAATAAATATATTGAGGGGTGTGGGTGGGTGTGGGGTGTGGGTGTGGGTGTGGGTGTGTAGAAGTTACCACAAAACTTAAAAGTTTTTCAAAGTTACAAGAAAAATTGTCAAGTGGCAAGTATCCGTCCGAATGATTCAATTTTCGAGGGTGTGGGTGTGAAGAATTACCACAAAACTGGCAAGTTTTTCAATTGTTTTCAATAAAATATTGTCAAGTGGCAAGTACTTGTATGGCAGATCTCGAAAAATTTTTAAAGAAAATTTTGGAAATAAAATACTAAAAGATGTAGTATGTTGTGGGCTGACGGCGGTGGCGATTGAAGCCCACATTATTTGGAGTTTTGCAATGCGGATGTGGGGAGAATTGTTCGTTTCACGGGATAAATTTTGTTTTTTGTTGCTGCCATGTTGATTTTCGTGTTGTTTGGTGAGATCATGTGTAGTTGTGAGTTTTTGTGCGTTGGGGGATAAGAATATACCGTATTTGATTGGGAACGGACGCTTGGCACATGTATGTGTCCTGCTGATGTGGATTTTTGTTGCAGATTTTTTTTTTTGTATTGTTTTGACGATAGCGTTTGTTGACCGTGGTGCTTCTAAATGATGTGGTGGTAGTTCCATAGGAGCGGAGGACTAAAGTTTCTACGAGTAATTGTTTTTGGGAGGCCATGGCTGATGGTACTTATTAAAATAGTGTGACTGCCCATGTAGCCGATTTTCCGAAACAATGTACATTATAATGCATTATTTTGCCATAGAAAGTCAATGAATGCAATGGCATTATAATGCAACCTAAATAATGCATTATAATTCATTGATTTTGTAATGCTTTGCAATGCATTGAGGTTTTAATACATTATAATACATTATTTAGATTGCATTATAATGTAATTGCATACATTATTGTTAAAAATGCATTTTAATGGATTCAGAACGTCATAATTTATATCTTAATCCTTTACGCTTACCTTCATACCCTTAACTCTATTTCATTAACCCTATACCTTCAACCCTAAACCTTTATGCCTATATCCTTATTCCTATACCCTTAATACTATATCCTGGACCGTATAACCTTATGCCTATATCCTCATTTCTATACCTTTAATACTATATCCTGAACCCTATACCCTTATGCCTATATCCTTAATGCTATATCCTTAATACTATACCCTTAATACTATTTCCTTAACCCTATCTCCTTAACCGACTACCTTTATTCCTATATGCTTAGCCGTATACCCTTATTCTGATACCCTTCATAATATACCTTTAGCTGTAGACAGCTATATTTTTGTGATTGGTCTTCTTTGACTGTAGGCTAATATGGATTTCCTTTTGACCATGTGCTATGACTTTATGTGAGGAAAAAAAAAAAAATTTTGCTATTGCATTGTATTTAAAGCATGGGTGAAAGTTATCCGAGAGAACGTCGTAACTATTGGTAGTCTTTGGTCGGTGTGCATGGCGAACATATTGGCTTGAATTTTCTTCTTGGTGAATCTGCTTCTCCGTAAAGCTCGAGAAGTTCATNAGATAATTCTTTTAGAGTTTTTATTACAACACTATATAATACCTACAAGCAAAAAAAATTTGTTCTTTCGATCAAGGAGAAAAAACGAACATAATTTGACAGTTGATGTCATTGAAATAAAGATAAACAGATGTACACTGATTTTTTTTTCCATGACATTTTACCATACTCAGAATTATTCCAATAGAGAAATAGTAAGTTTAATCGAACATTGTTTTGTGTAATGAAAAAATGAAGCCATCATGTCTTCTTACTATTCCATGACAGGAAGAAGGAATAACCCGCTTTTCAACTAACTTACAGTATAGACTGCTGTCTGAAAGCAATTCCATTAGCCTGATATCTTCCTTACAACTATAACCAGCTGTAGCTCTGGACAGAAGGTCGGTTTGACTTAAAGTTCTCTCGTTCACTATACAGTTAGTATGCTATCTGACGGATTTTCTGAGACAAATAGTCGTTAATGACTTGTGCGGAATGATTTCATGACTGATGGCATCAAGATTTAAACACAGTACTTTGTAATACATGTTGAACAATGTAGTCACTCACGAGAAAACCTCTTCAGCTATTGTCTTCTGGTTTCAATGATTTTTTTTTGCTTGTAGGTATTATATAGTGTTGTAATAAAAACTCTAAAAGAATTAGCTTACATGACAAAATTCAGGAATTTTGAACAAAGTTTCTTCGAGAGATGAAGCTTTCAAAAAGTACACGTTGAAAGATAATCCAAATATTTTTTCCATTTCATTCGTCTGTATCTATTTTTGTGATACAACATAATTCACATTTTTTCATCAAAAATTTCCTAGGACTTTTTCTTTGTAATCAATAAAACTTAATAAATTGAATTTGAAATAAAATAATTCTATCAAGGACTTATTCTAAAGACATATCATTTTCATAAATAGTTGAATGTAATGAATAAAAACAAAGATTACAAAAAAAAAAAAACACATTAAATAATTATTTTATTTCTTCTTACAGGGTAACTTCACTTACAACACCAGAAACACCTTTGAATAATATAAAAAAATTATTTACTGTACTTGGTACATTAGTAGCAATAACAATTAGTGCTATTGTTTTAGTCTTTTTTTGGTACCGTTTTAAAGCTATTTTAAAACAAAAGAAAAAAAAGAAAAATTTTATTGAACAACAACAACGACATTTTAATTCACCAGTTCTTAATCATCATCATTCAACAGCAATACATTATGCTTCATCGGATACATTAGGTAGTATACATAGTGCACACTTATCTGGTAGTAAAAGTCGTTCAGAAACATTAATTGAACCGCCAACATTACAATCATTATCTATGTATAAAAATCTTGAAGCAATTGATAATGATCATATTAAAACTTTTATTGATGATGAAAGTCTACAACAATATTCAACAGATAATTCAATAGCAGAAATGCAAGCGATTAGTGAATGTTAAGTCTATTGTACTTCTTGTATTTGTGTGTGTGCGTGTGCTTTTTGTTAAATTTAATTAAAAGAAATGTTTGTCCCAACAAGGATACTAAAGCTATCGAACAATCTATGGATTACTATTAACTGTTTCAGCAGAAATTCACATGATTGTATTTATAAGGTAATTAATATTTAGAAGCCATGAAAAATTCATGCAAATATTTGTAAACTTTCTCAAAATCTATTGGTATGTGTGTTCTTTTTATCAATGTAATGCCTGGTTTTCTTGATATTTCCAAACTCAGAATGGTGCTTAGCTTATTGCTGCGAAGATACTGTGTTTTTATGGTATGTTTTAAATGAATACTGTGATCTCCCAGGTTAAGAACATCAGAAAAATTCATTTTCAAAGTACAACTTGAAATTTTGCTTAGCGCAAGACTTTAATGAAAATAGTTTATTGTGAAATTTTCAGGTCTGTTGATTTTTCCTGTCTTGATATAAGAATATCGAATAAGCTATTATAGTATGCAATGAAGATTCACCCTACTTTGATCAAAAGTAAAAATGTCGAAAGGTACAAATGTTGAAAATGATAGTGTATAGGAGAAGAAGTTCTTTCACCCACATTCTAACTCTTACATCCACATTAAGATCTCGCATATTCGTTTTCGACATTTTTATCTTTCAATATTTTTACCTTTCGACTAAAGTAGGGTTAACCGCAATGAACTATTCTAATACACATCTATGCTCAACGTTTCAATTTGAAAATTACTTTTCGCGGTGTGCATAAGATTGTGGATCACAGTATTCAATTAAAAAATACTGTAAAATCTCTACAGCAATAAGCTAAAGACTCGAATTCGTTTAAAAATATTCATATTTTTGAATTAAAAATGATTAATCAGTTGGAAACTTTAATCGTAAGTTAAATAAATCTCGTCAATATCTTATCTTGTAGAAAACCATTTACTCTACAATTATATGCATTTTAAAAATTTCTGTAAACTTTTTCTTGTTGACGGTTCTTGTTATTTCTAAAGAAACGAGAAAAACTGAATTTTTTTTTTCTCAGTGAATATCTAATGATGTACTAGGAATAATCTCATCACACAATTATACCTTACATAGAATGTCATGAATATATTTCCCAGCAATTTTTATAATTGTTTGAAAAAGTTATCAATCAAATAGTTTGCAAAAAGTAAACTATTCATTTGTGTGTTTACATACGTAAATATAACTATTTTTTTTTCAATAGAAATAATTAAAGACCAATCAATCATTGTTGACTAGAATGTTTTCTTTTCCTAGACAATTTACATAACGTTTACTGCAAACTTAATATTATATTGTGTAATGATTCTTTGTTTCAATCAAGTATCGTATCCCATTTACATTCTATTGAGTAAATGAACAATCAAATTAATTGATAAATTATTTGGTTATATTTTTGGTTGTATAGTTACGTTGAGACATTCTCGAATTGATGTTTGCAGAAAAGCAAGAAAAATATCTCTTAGATTTTTAAATAGTAGGATTTTTTATTTTTGTGTAAAAATCCTTCTCTTATTTTTAACAAATATGCCTAAAATATAACATTAGCATTTAATCATAAATCATTGAAAATCTTTCTTTAAAAACACACAACTTATGGCTTTCCGATCAAGTGAATACTTAATTTACCTGTGAAAATTACTCAATTTATTTTATTCCTTCTATTGCACACAAAAATCTTTCATTAATATAATGGAAATACTTGTATACAAGGACTATTCATTTAAGATAATATTTACATAGTAAATATTGAATTATAACAAACTATGTATGTCAACATTTATTCAAATCTATAAAAGTTCTCATGTTCCGAAGTATACTTATCAGAAGTAACTCTTTAATAACAGAGGTTTAGTATTCATTTTTGAACCTGTATTTTTTTTTTTTATTTTAAAATTTCCAAAAAAATTTCTTGCATTTATTTAAATAGTAACTGAAACAAGTATCAGATAATTAACATTACGAATTAAGTTATCGATTATAAGTAACATAAATGACAAAATGAATAGGAACCTATTTTTAAGGTTGTTCTTCTTTCATGTCGAACAAACGATTTTCTTACGAACCAAAGAGAAAAAACGTTCGGATGAATATTGAGGCTACCAAAACTTCATGCGTTTAGCATATTTCAACTTTTGTAGGCTTTTCTGGTATTTTTAAATCTACAAAAAAGTGGCAGATAAAAAAAATACTGTTCGATTTTCGAATTGTCGGCATCTTATATCAATCTTTTGCAAGGTACAAAAATAATGTTTCCATACAAAATAATAGAAAAAAAGACTTCTGCATCTTCTATAAGATTGGTGTATGTCAATGAAAAAACTTTGTAAAGAATTGGTTTTCAGAGATCTTGTTCTTGGTATACTAGTAATCATTTTCATCTGCAAAAATCAATGTAGGAAATAAAATTCTCTAATGAAATTATTACTTAGACTTTTCTTAACTTTTATGACAGCGAAAAAATATTGAAAATAAATCTGGCTGAATCATTTTGGAAATTCCTGCATATTTTTTTATTTTTCTAAACGAAAAATAAATGGTATAAAAGAATGATTAATAAGTATGAAGAATCAAGTTTGTTATTTATTTTTCTATGCTTACCATGAAATACTGATCCACTTGAATGTGCATATATATGTAAAAGGAATAAGAAAATAAAGCCGTAATTTATTTATACTTTAGGCATAGAGTATTTTCAAGTGATAAAAATGATGCATTGATTCATTTAAATAAGAGTATTTCAATCCTGCGGCGTTCTATCGTTATTCAAATATATAGAAATATTTAAGTATATATATATATAAGAATAGGACATCATATTCGTAAATTACATTTTACAATATCAATCGATTGATATACATTTGATGATATCATCAAATTCTAAATATGAGTAGGAAGGTTTTCATGGTATATTAGAATCATTATTTCTAGAACATTAATGAAAATTTGATTTGGTTCATTTGTACATTTTCTTTTTCTGTTTAATTGGATATGAGGGCGTTGTTCGTTTTTAATAGAAAGTTAAGCTGATCATTTAGTAGTGTACGTATATTTGCGTATAGTTCTGTGCACTGATCTCTATTTGTAATTTTGCTAGTTACTATTACTGATGTCCTCCACCGTCCTTTTGTTAATCCTCAACAAATGAAATAAACAGAAGGCAAAAAAAAACATATATATATATATATATATACATTGTACATTGTCCATCGAGGACAAAGCCGTTACTCTTTTTCAAGTGTTCTTTATAAGACAAATAAAATGTGTGTGCACACTTTGCAAGAAAGAAGTAAAGTAAGTAATTGAAATATTGTCATCTTTGCTTGAAACGTACCGATTTGTGCTTGAACGTCTAGACAGTAAGTATGAAAAAGAAGCTCCAAACTATACGTTCTGTTTTTTTTATGAGACCGCTCTTCGGTTAATCGATTTTATTTAACACTTAGGTGTTATCATTCGTATGTATGTGATATTTCTTTATTTTATTCACACTTATAGATTGAAAAAAAAAAAGGAGATGATCTTATTTTGATCCATTTGGACAACAAAAAAAGAAAGACGAATATTCACACCATTAAATGAATCATATTTCAAAGTATGACATATAGAGTAGCATTAAGACGAATCATAGCACTTGTATACATATCACGTTTGTATGGTTTCTTAACAAATGTTGTAATCACTTTCATTTAACAAAAGAAACCAAAAAAAGAAAAAGAACAAGAAACATTCTTTTTTATTCTCCAGATTTATCACTTATCATGGCATCATGTTCAGATTTAACTAAACTTTCATCAACGACGGATTGTCAACCTATCATAAAGGTACGAAAAAGAAAATCATAATTCGATTCTAGAAAATATTTACTTATACAATAAATTGAATAAACAAGAATATCTTGACCAACTATTCATTTCAAGGTTAAAATGTTTCTTCTCCTGTCCGTATGTTATAAAATCAAAATTTTTTTTTTGATTTTTAGTTTAAGCCGAGTCTCGAAATTCATATCAGAAAAGTTTGTTTTGCGCATTTTTCCTGCATCTCTTCCACATGAGACGCTCGATCAAATTGGGGTGCGCATTTTTTTTCTTCTTCAAACTTTTGCTCTACTTATCTAGATCTATTTGTCTTTTGAAAGTTTAATAACTCTTTGTCGAGTCATGTTCGAGAAACTCCGAAAAGGGAGACTTGCTTAAATGACCATAGCCATTTTTCGGACAAATTTTGATCAATTAATACTATTTAACTCGAAATTTCTCTATTGAAGAAAAAAAGTAATATACAAGACATCAATCTATGTAACATATATAAGATGTTTTTGTTTTCGTTATCTATATTTATGATAATCTCATTTGAAATTACAATAAATAATATTGCGCATTGTCGTGTATAAGCAATAAGATTATCACATTCGAAAATCATCTTATTGCAAAAAGAAAACAATCAACCAGACGATGTAAAAGTGTTATAATATATATATACATGACAAGTCGGAGTACACTTTGATGTAATTTGAGATGAGCTTATCATGAAAATAAGCAACGAACAAAAAAAAAAAAACAGTCATGAAAAAATGTCATTAAACTTAACGAAGACTATATAGATCGATTTCTCGAAGTTCGCTCTTTTTAATAGCAACACTTCGAATTCAATCGTGTTAATAAAATAAGAATGATGCCAAAAAATAATCACAGATGCTGAACTCCTAAATGGACATTAGCTAGTTGATAAATTATTCGAGTTACATCAATGAAAAATTTAGTTGATACAGTCGATGTTATCCCATTTATCACATTCTATTCTTTAACGATACTGTATGTATTGTCAAGGTCGAATGGTCATATAATTAGAAAAGAAAAAGAAATGATGTTGCCAATTTCCGTTAGATATATGTCAAATCTTGATGAGAGTAACTGGAACGACAAGAAAATTTATGCATATGTTGTACAACACAACCTTCTCAAGTGCGTATGTGCCAGGCATACAAGCACACTATTATAGATTATTGTACAATTACATAAATGACATTCATATATATATAGATATATATATATATATATGTTCTTCTTGTGCTTCTAGGCTACGCCAGTTGCTACATTAGCAAGTAAAAAATTTGTCGAACCATTTAATCGGCTTAAACATCGTGCAAATTTATTTCGTCGAAAACTTTATTCATCACAATTAGATATTAGTGATCATTGTTCATCTCGTCTTGTTGATCATAGTAATCCTTGTAATAAAATAATAATAACAGACAATAATAATAATAATAATAAAGCTAATAATAATGTTGTTCTTAAACGATCAAATTCAATGATATGTCCACAACAACGTTTACAAACATTTTTAAAAACAAATAATAATATTAATCAACGTAATTCAATTTGTCTTGAATTATCTGGTTGTCCAACAGATGAAAGTTCAACAGATGATTATCAACCAATAAAATCATTATCAAATCATTATTGGAAGAAAACATTACATTCAACAATGAGTAATATTAATGAACAGGATGCATATTCATCAGATGAATCACCTAATGAGAACAAAATTGAAACAAGTAAAAGAAATTAAAACATATCCATTAATATTCATATTCAATTTGTTTCTTTTTAGTATCATCATTACTTAATAATAACAATGAACAGACATCTCTAATACTTTCTTCATCTCAATTAACTAAAGATGTTATTAGAAGCGAACAGAAGCAACAACTGATTCCTTCTGTTACATCTTCATCATCGACGATTATGCCACGAAATAATAATGATACAATTCAATTACGTCGTCAATCACATTCAAATATATCTTTTATTGAAAAACGACAATCAACATGTTCATCATTTGATGAACCATTTTATGATTGTAAACAAGACACATCATCTTTAAAATCAACTCAAAATTTAGATATGTCTACATCAAAAATGTCAACATGTACAATGACAGGAAAATCTTTAAATAATCTTGATGAATGTTTATCAACAATGTCATCTGAAGATAAAGGTGTACAAACAATATTTAATGATTCAATGACTATGAATTTATGTTTGATAAGTAATGATTCATCAACAAGTTTATCATCATCATCAACATCAATACAAACTGATTCACTTGAAAATAAACCAAAACTAACGACTTTATCAAAAATAAGTGAAATATCAAAACATTCTATCAATCAACGTCTAATAGAATCATATTACAAATGGCCACATATATATGAAAGATTACTTAGTGAACAAACATGTATTTATTGGGTTAATTATTTAGGTAATATTACATAAGAGAAAAAAAAATAGTTTAGATAAATATGATATCAAAATTTGCAAATGTTAAATTGAATATTGAGTTTGATATTTCAGATTGAACAACGAGAATAAGAAAATTAAGGTTTGAATATTTTTCCAAGTCGTGAAATTTTGCTCGATCAGATATAGTACAATAACCAAAATGAATCATTAGGCCAATAGAATATTTATAGACATAATAGATCTTCAGATTTGTTTTATATGTGCACGTGATAGGTATTGTAATGAGTTGAGCAGCATATAACCAAGTTGAAAATTCATCAAATGATAGCAATAGTAGTGAGTCTCATTCTTCAAGTCAAACTAAAATGTTATGATGTTTGTTTTTCGTCAATGGAAATATATATCAAGGACTAAAACAATATAATATTGAGTTCTTTTCAAACTGATTTCAATTATGAACAAAATTATTCTTTCTGAATTGTCAATATTACTCAAAATTAATAAAATTGTCAATAATTTTTCAGAATCTTGTGAGAAGTCAGTCTACAATACCGGTCGATTGATCCTGCTTACTCATGTATTGTTTTACTTATTCTCATTTGAACTTAAAAAAATAGCAATACTATTACTATGAATAATAGTTTGGAAAATTTATTTTTGCAACAATAAAATAATTCATATATTATTGCAAAACATTATTAATATATGCGGTCTGCCATGGCCTATGGGGGAGAGGAAAATCCAAATTTTTAGATCGTGTTTCACTTTTTCTTGTTTTTTTTTGTAATACAGGTTCAACAGCAATTAAAATATCAAATGATGATATATCAACAATGCCAACTCATGCAATTAATCGATTAAAACAATCAACACAATATGCAAGTGTTTTACCAATAATTGGTTTAAGTATTTCACCACGTGGTGTCGAATTTTTAAAACATTCAAAAGATCGTGTTGTTATATGTTTTCATGATATTAAATCTATACATTGCGCATGTCAAGATCAAGATTTACGTTATTTTGCTTATGTTACACATGAACAACGTTCAGTTAATGGTATGTCATATGCAACGACTACTTTTGATCAAAAACAACCATTAACATCATCACCATTGTTATCTACAAATAGAGATTATCATAATTATTGTCATGTATTTGTTGTAAAAAATGAATCAATGTCAACTGAAGTAAATTCTATTTTGAATAAAATTAAAAATTTACGCATTTGAGTTTGTTTTTTGTATTTAGATTCTATTAACGTTTGGTCAAGCATTTGATATAGCTTATCGACTTCATCGTCGTTTAAATTCTAAACAAATTTCTGCAAATAAAACTCATCGTGAAATTGATGTTAGTCGTTTTTCAACTAAATCTAATATAGTTATGTCATCATCAACACATTCACCAGCAACATCATCATCATCATCATTATCAAACGATGAACGAAGAATTTTTATTTTCTACATAACTCAACGAGGGCTACAAAACTAGCGTGCTTAAATCTTGCCGGCAGAATGTCGATGTAAAAGTGGGAGGACCTGCGTGGAAGTACCCGAGATCTAGTNTTATGTTTACATTCTGGACTTATGAAATCATTAATGAAACTAAGCTATTTAACATTTTTTTTTTATTGATTTATTGAAATCAACTACTGTGACGTTTCGTTCTTAACTAAGAACATTATCAAACACAAATAAATAGAAAGAAAAAAGAGAAGATATATAACAGCAAAATAATGTCTTTGTTCTTCTTGTCTATTGTTTTAAACATTCCAATGCAGACTGATCATTTTACTCCCCCTTGCATTGGAATGTTTAAAACAATAGACAAGAAGAACAAAGACATTATTTTGCTGTTATATATCTTCTCTTTTTTCTTTCTATTTATTTGTGTTTGATAATGTTCTTAGTTAAGAACGAAACGTCACAGTAGTTGATTTCAATAAATCAATAAAAAAAAAATGTTAAATAGCTTAGTTTCATTAATGATTTCATAAGTCCAGAATGTAAACATAATCGTTACTGGAAAATAAAGCATTCCAGGATGAACATTACAATAGATGTCAACAGTTGTATTTGCTCGTAGATTTGACCCTAGAATTATGATTGTATGTCGTCGTATACGACTATCGTGATTTTGATTGTCGTCATATTTGACAGATCTGTCTCCTTAGTGAGAAAAGTGTGATATTATCTTTATTACTAGTTTTCTCCCTTGTCATGCTTGGATACAACAAAAATTATTTATTTCATAAAATAAAACATACTTATTATCAAAGTTTTTTTCTGAAATAAATCTAAGTAAAAAAATATTATTTTAATTTAAAATCTATGCTTATCATTGATCCTCTTGTTGAGTTAAACCCAAGTAAAAAATATCGTTTAATTTTATAAATCAATACTTATACTATTAGATCTACTATTGAGATTAGAAGCATTAGTTTGTCTTTATTGTTCTTTGTAATAAACAATACATATTAATAACATTTTTATCTTGTCAAAATAATGATATATTAAACAATAAAGAAATATTTTTTCTATCAACAATTAATTTTTTATTTACTCTAAAAAATAGCTCACAAAACAATGATAGCATTATAGATGCAAAAAAATTTTTTTGCTTATGTCCTTTCATGCACCATCCTCATTTTTTTAACACCATTACATATGGAAGTGTTGTTGATGATAAGAACGAACATTAATTAACATATTCTGTTGTTATAATAAATGTTTACCTATATTTACATACCATAGAAAATCTTTTTTATTCTTTAACTTATCTTTTCTTTTAACTAATAAAAGTTTGCTTTCTTTATTTCTATTTACTTTATAAATATCAATGTCTTTTTTATATTTTAATTTTATAAAATAAAGATAAACTAATATCTCTAACTGAGATCAATCTAAATCGCAAAAAAAAATATGTCTTATCTTTTTATTGACATTTACTGTTTGATTTTTAATAATCAATTGGAAAAGTAAAAGTCTTGATAGAGATGACATACTAACTCGCAGCTAACTTACGATCATATACAATCGTGTAAGATAGTCGTTTACATTCATTGTAAATGTGAAAAGAAACAGTAAACAATTAGAGTAACTGATGAATATTTTAGGGCTTTATTGAAAGAACTGATCAGACCGACTGTCCTTTTTATGACAACAGTGGCTTTTGCGCTCCTGGAAGGTGTTGTATTCCTATGATTGGTACTTATGACGACCGAATACCGCAGAGACCAGCGTTTCATTTCAAGGGATATGTGTTAACCAAGCAGCCAGTTGCTTATCGTGGAGCAATGCTATCGGAGACGGTGAAGCCATCTCAATAATTTCAACAGAACTTGATTCTGGCCGGATATCTATTTTTAATTGAACACTTGACTTCTTTTTTTTCTTTTACAATATTCATGCTAAAATATCTTTAATAAATAACATTTTTAGCTTCCAATAAAACTAATTGACCTCATTGTTAAACTTCTTTTCGAATAACAAATGTGTACAAATCGTTAATGATGATCGTAGTTTCATTAGTGTTTCCGTCGATTTTCACCGATTTCATTTGAATCTTTGTTGACGGGTATTTTCTGTAGAATTTTCTACAAAAGAGCAAGCATTTGTTATTAATAATTAAATTGACCTTATGAAAGCAGATGACGAATACTGAAAATCATTATCATCACAAGATATTGTCTAGAAGCTTTTTCATTTTCTTAATGGCCAAACGGACTAAAGCCGAAATGTTGACATACTTCAGTTCGTCGCTGTTAAAAAATAACTACACCTTCGGGTTTTGCCAATTCAGCAGTCCCAATGGTAGAATGGTCTTGTTTTTCACTCTTCAAAGCTGTTTGTTGTATTCATGACCAATGAAAATGAAATAATATTTGGCTTCCTGTCAAAACCTCGACCATTTATCAGGTCCCAAGACAACGAAAGACAGGATCACGTTGCCTTAGAATTCTATAGTAAACATAAGTTAACACGCAATTCTTGCAAACATGTATAGAGTATTGTTATTATCATAAGCTGAAAAATAGAGTTCGATTATTTATTTGTCGATGTTGAGCAAAAGCATTCCTCATCACTTATAGATGAGGTTGACGTTGCAAAGACTTAACGAGAAAGCTGTTCTATATACTAGTAAATGTCAGTTGATGATGTTACTTACTGTTTATTTGATGAAATACCAAATTTTGACTGCAATATATTTGTATTATTGATGCAGTTTTTTCGAAAGCTATCAACCTACAGCTCAGACAAATATAGTAAATACAAATGAATTCAATGTCAATTTATTCATTCAAGTAGATGGTAACATAATTGAAACATTATGAAAATATTAGCAAAAAGAAATAAAGCTAATAAAATGACATTAAAAAAAAAACTCTTCATTTTTGTATACACCAGTCATTAATCAATTTTTAAATATCTATTGTATCAAGAACATCACATTCAGTCGAACAAATAATGACATAGAACAATCCATCATTAGTGATAATGCTGCGTACGTAGTTCTTGATTAACTCTTCTATTTCGAGAAAGATCGTTCATCACTTGCTACAGTAATAGGTAATGTTAACATGAACTAATACACTAGAAAAATAAAAAGATATAATTTACAATTCTTTTTGCATGTAGCAGTTATATCATCTAAATCTGATTAATTTTATGAAGATGTTTAGCATTATTTTCATTGAAATTATTGATTGTTTTGGTAATAAATTTCTGAAGCAATACAAGATTTCATTTGATATTTCCAAGTATGATTCATATAGTCTACATAGAGGCGATTGCTAATTTTTCTATGAAAAATAAATCATCAATAAAATAAGAGAAACTTATTTTTCTCAGATGTATTTAATTTTGACATATCTCATCGTATGAATAAATGAATGTTTGTAATATTTTCATTGATTTTCAATGGTAAATGTCAAAATCGATTTAATCGTTGAAACTCAGCTTCAAAATCTACTTCTTATTGTTGTAATTCTTTTCTGGTGTCTTAAAAAAAACAAAACAAATACATTATCTATCTCAGCAAAACAAAAAACGGTTATAAGGACGCTAAACTGTGTTAAACTAACGTTAATCATAGTTTCTTTTTTTTTTATTGAATTTTGATTATACACTGTTAAAAAAATAGTGGCATTTTACTGCTACAGAATGAATCATGTTTAAATAAGAAATTTCTATTTCGATTTCGATTGTCTTAAATTGATCGAGCATTATTCATTACAATCTTTTTTCAAATATTATTTAAATATTTTCTACAATATATTTACCAAAAATACACCTGCCTAACTAAAACTGAAGTAAACAAATAGTTTGACAATAAAAACATTTTTCTGTAATTGTATAGGTAGAAGTTTGTATTGAATGTTCTTCGTTGAATACTTTTGGCAAGACAATGGTGTGTAGATGAAAATGTATATTTATATCTTTAGCCTGAAGATTTTGTAAAACAAGGTGTGTTAAGTGTATCTCATGTACTTTTTAAAGCATTTTAAAATCTATAGACATATAAATCGTGGTGAGTTTTTGAAGTAAACGATGATAGAATGGTGTGACATGTTCAAACTGCCACGCAGTGCATTCTTGCACGCATATTAGAGACTACGAAAAGTCAAAATACCAGCAGTTGATGATATGTTCCATTGTTCTATTTTTGCATAGCATGCATCATGAAGTTCTGACATTGTTCTCCTCTGTTCTAGCACATTTGATGTTCACAGTATTTTTTCTTTCGTAGAAAAAAGCTCGTCATTTTTCAGTAATAATTATCGAGAGTAAAGTGATTCTATTCCTTTACTTTTATAACTATTTAAGATAAGCAATTGAGAATTTTACGATTTCATCTATATCTCTGCATATTATTTTCTTTATTTCTTTCGTTTGCTCTTTCTTTCGCGATACATATCTAAACACATTTCAACGCATTCTACTTTCTGAGCCTTCTGTTTCACTGCTCTTCTTGAAGCCAAAGTAATCGAATAGAACAAAAAAGAACATTATTGTCTTTTTTTTATATGCTCGCTCATTCTCGTTTTCATATGTTCATTTGTATTTTATCCCAATTATTGAGCAGCTGAGGATATTCAGTGAGAAAAAGTACTTTTGATTGCAGGTGTGTGAAAGAAAAGAATACTCACATTCACATCCACAGCAATAGACATTCGACTTCTTTCCCAGAGTTCCTTGGCAATAAAAAAAGGAGCTGAATGGCATTAGCAAGAAGACTTAGACTGTTCTAGAACATTCCAAATTCTTCCTCAGAATTTGAATCATTGGAATACGTTTGCGAATGTTCTAAACAGCGTTATTTTTTATATTTGCACAGATAAAAATTTATATTTAAGATAATGCGAATGACCGGTAATAGTGTGTTGATTTGCTAAAGTCATCATATGCTCAACATATAGCTCTACGCACTGATCAGATAATAACTGTAGAAAATAATCAATGTCAGTGATTGTGAGCTTATCGAGATATAAAATAGTGCATTGAGACCGGCTGTATATATCATAGATATGTACAACAGAAATATTTGTTAGTTAGATCAACAGTTAGCATAATAATAAAGCTAAATTGAGAAATAGCTAAGCACAAAAACAGTAAAGATCGATTAAACTGAAGATCAACTATAGTTTACTAAGAATTTTTCACCGTATATATTGTCTCTTAGTACAAGGAGGCTAAAGAACACGTGAATTCCCCATTTCAGTCCATATGAAGCTGCGCTGAAAACATTATTAATCGAATTATTCTCTATCATGATTGTCTTGTAAAGAGTGCTTTATAACATTTATATATATATATACATATACATTTTTTATTCAAATTCATCGAAGAAAAGTTTGATCGAAATTCAAATTGTAAAAATAATGATTATTTAATAAGTTCAATTAAAATCGATAATTAATTTTAGATGAATTTGGTTCAATGTTCGATATTAAATATTTGTTGTGCTTGTCCTGGTGACTTCGATTCAATACACGTGGATTCGTTTCGAGAGCCATCAATTGATCAATTTTCATCATCCGGATAGAATCTTTTTTGTTCGAAGAATTTGAACGTAAAGATGATTTAGTAGACCTATTTGAATTATCTGATTTAACATTTTGACCACGACATTTTTTCCATAAATAAAAAATCGATCGTAATAATGGTAAAATGAAAAGATTAATAATAAGAAACATAAAAGCAAATAGTTCAATACATAAAGAAGTAAATAATAAAACCTTAAAAATTAATTCAGCTGTTCGAACAATAGGTTCTTCAATATTTTTAATAAAAAATGGACGTTCATCAAGCATTATTTGAATAACAGTTAATGAAGACATATAACGTAAATAATTTCCAAATTCAATATAGTATTCTTCATCCGATAGTGACCCATTAGTGAAAGTTGGTATCCATAAACCTGAATAATTAGTTTGATCTGATTCACTGAGTGCATGTGTCATATTGATGTTTTTAATAAGTACAATTGGAATATATGTTATTCTACCAATAGCTTTATTAGATGTTGAATAAAAGTGACAAAAATCTAGTTCTTGTAAGGTGCTATTCACACTTGATTGACCTTTTCCTCGAATACACAAACGAATAGCACCAATCCAATAAGGACCAGTCATATTAATTTGTACAGTTGTCTCATGTTTTGGCATAGAAAGTGTTACTGATGTTGTCGCTTCCGAAATTAATCGTGTGCAATTATTTGTTAATGAAACATATTTAGTACCACTAAGATTTTCTTGTGTAGTAATAGAATTACATAGAAATCCAGTATTAATTAATTCTACAGTTAAATAAAATATTTGTGCATCGAGAAGATCAAATATTGGTTGAGCTTCTTCTGACTTAGGAATATCAAGAAGTTCAAGACCACTAGAAAATTGTGCATTAACCAATGATTGATCACAAGTAAATGTAGCTGGTTCATTGATGTCTTCGATTGGATAACGTCGTATAAATGATATTGAAAACCAATAAGAAAACGAAACAAGAACAATAATAGCTAATGTTGCTAATCCACCAGCCCACATTTCACCTTCACCAATTATATCTGTATGTTTAAAAATATCTTTAGCTTTTTTTCTACATTTTATACATTGTTCGCATCCAAAGAATTTAATTACAATCATAAGCAGTAAAATAAAAAGACTGACACCACCGGCAATTAATGTCCAAAGAAGAGGAGAAATAACTAAACAACGTGAATCAGAACTAATTTGAAACATATTTTTTAGGAGAAGATCTTCCATATCTGTTGTATCACCTGTTTCAGGATAGGCAACTGTTTGACTATAGGAAGGTACTGTACTCAAGTCAATATCAACTAATGATGCAAGTGGACAAAATGAAGTTGAGGAATTTTTTGAACATGATATACATTGAAGGACTCCATTATCAAGTGTGCCAGAGTTTCTAGTACCTGAAGGACAAATTTGACATGGACCTACACTTGTACGATTTTTATATGTTCCACCGATACAAAGTTTTTGTATAAAATAAAATACGAATACACGTTCTGTAGTCTCATTCCATGTCGATGTATAACCAGCAGGAGTAAAAGGAATAATTAAAATATCAGCATTTTCTGTAAGTATAGCCATATTGCCTCCACTTGTAATACCAAATCGAGCAAAAGATGGACGTGACAAACGGGTACCCAATATTTGTTGATTATTAGGAAAAGTAAAGAGTGGAGTAGTCAATTTAACTGAATGTTCATCATAAAAGAATACTAGTGATTTTGACCAAGATGTTTCATCTGGCTTTAGAACTAATACAGCAACTGTTATATCATCTGCCCAATCTACGACACGACCAAATGAAGAAGCATCAGCATATGATAACGTATGTATATGAGTGACATTTAATGATGATCCAAGATTTTTAAGAATGACAAATGTTGAAAGTCTATGCACTCCAACAACAACTCTTTGACCACGAATAGCAACTGATAATTCATAAAGTTCATTGTATGAGATAACATTTGATGGTACTAAATATGTCGTTTCAGAAGTCAAAGATGTACAAGATGCATTTATTAGGACGGCAAGATTAATAATACATGCAACTGCAGCATAATTTTTTTTCACATCATCGAAATATCCATAACCACCAATTACTGCCCATGTATTAGCTACATCCACGGCATGTGGAATAAAGCCTGATGATGGCCAAACAGAGTCCATCGTAACGTTTACAATAATACTATTCGCATAAATATCTAATTTAAATGCAAATGAATTCGTAAAACCATAAGCAAAAGTGCCATTACTATCGACACCAATAAGAAAATATTCTTGAGAAAATCCTCCTGTACCCATGTCTGTACATTGAACTGTTGAGATACATGTTGATTTTATCATATGACCAATACAAACATATGGAGTCATTGTCGACATTTTTTCCGCAGCAAAAACAAATATAAAATGTTCATCATTAGTACTATTTTGAGCAATACCTGCTACAGCTACACTATGAACATAACGATCAGTTGTATTGTATCTCATATTACATCGAATAGCTCCTCCAGCACTAATATTTCTGANACCGTGTCGCTACGGTCGGTGTGTCGTAGCGGGGGGCGGCGCCCTACGTATTGGAGAGTCGCGAAAACTTGACCTTAAAACTTACACTCACTATTTTCTTCGAAAATATATGTGAGTTCCACAAAATCGTCATTGAATGTAGCCGAATAAGCTGAATTATAAATGGGGATTGATGAGTAACATGAGTAATAATGAAAAATTCTTACTAGAAATAAAACAGAAAAAAGACAACGAGAAACTGAATATACAAACAAACAAATAAGGCTAGAATAGTTTAGGTTTTTGTTACATTTGAAATTAATTAACTTCCACTGATGGTTATTGTTCAGTTGACGGTTGATTTTCTGATGGTGATGTTGGAGATGATTGATTTGAATGTTGTTGATTATTTGTTTGTTGAGATTACTGTGTTGAAGAATCTTCCTTATGTGATTCAACTTTTGGTTTTGGTTTATTTAAAATGGCCCAACATTCTTTTTCAAGTGTATCTCGTTGTTGTCTGATTTGTGAGCAAAGTATAGTTGGATCGTCATGTTTTTCAAGTGTAGTAAAATAATTATCTGCTTGACTATACCAAGTTTGTTTTATAGTTAAAATTTTATTGACTTTTTCAATATCACTTTGATCAATATGTAAATATTTATCACTTGATTTCGTATAGTAAGTTTGTATAGCTTCGTGAATTTGTTGTATTGATTTCATTAAATCTTTCATATGTTTTTTACGATTTTCAGCTTCATTATAACGATTACGAATCGATTCTGTAGCATCTTCTAAACTTTTTAAGAGTGCAGCATAAACACTTTTTTCTTGATTCATTCCTTCATCATATAACCATTTTATTTTATTTTCAAGATCATTTAATAAACTTTTTCGAATATTATCATTGACATATTTTTCTAAGTGACCACCATGGAGTTTTTCACGCATATCATTAACATATCCTTCAACTGCATTTTTAATATCTAAGCGTTCTTTTTCTTTCTTATCTTCTGCAATCATTGCACATTCTCGTTTAATTAATAGTTCAAGTTCTTCTTTACTTACACCAGATACTTGAGGTGTAATAGGTAAATCAATTTCTTTCTTTTTCTTTTTTGGTCCTGTTGTATTAGTCGATTGTGGTTTTGTTTGAATACCTTCTTCAGCTTTTTTCTTTTCTTCTGATTGAGCCTCGCCACTACCAGGAGTATTAGTGGTACCATCAGTAGGTTCGGCAGTATCGTCCATTCGTTCCTGTGTTGTTGATGGATTTTGATCAATACCATTTTGTGCACTTTCTGGAGCTTGTGTTGCTGCTGTTGTTTCCATAGCTTCTTCAAGATCAGTAGTTGGTGCATTTGATTCTTCAATAGTTTTAATAAGTGATGCTTGTGTAACATCAAATATTCCATTACGATTAAGACAAATTTTAACGTTAATTTTTGATAGTGTACCATCTGGTTGTGGTTGAATTTTTTCAATTGTATATTGACCAATACGTGATTCAGAAAATGGTATATCATTTGGATATGAATAACGAGCTTCAACTGTTAATGGTTCTTGTTTATAAAATGAAAGTATTTTTGTTGATGGTAGATCATTCCAACGACTAAATATTTCAATTTCACTATCTTCATTAACATCACCTTGCCATAATAATGTTATTGGATATGGTTGACAATCTTCTATTTTAAATTCTTTTACTTTAAATGTTGGACTTAACATAGCACACATTAAAGTACAGCCACGTGCAACACTTTCATCAGCATTCATAGTTGTCATAGGTGCTTTATGAAAAACATCTTGAACAATTTGTTTAACAGCTGGTATACGAGTGGAACCACCAACGATTTCAACAGATTCAAGTTCTTCAGGTGTTACTTTAGCTTGTTTAAGAAGATTTTCAAGTGTATTACGTATACGATCAAATAATGGTTTAGCTAATTTTTCGAATTCAGCTCGTGACATTTTTCCATTAACATTCATTCCATTAATAAAACATTCAAGTCCAATTGAAACTGGTTGAGCAGTATTTGACATTAGCTTTTTTGCTTTTTCACATTCAGCTTTTAATTGTAATTTAGCTTTAGTTGTACAATATGAATCAATTTTATAACGCTTTTGAAAATCATCACGCATTGTATCCATAATTAAACGATCAAAATCACGACCACCTAATGACGGATCAAAAGCTGTTGCAATCATTTTCAATTTACCTTTATTAAATGCAACAACAGATGCTTGTAATGCTGTATAACCCATATCAACAAATGCAATAAGACGAGGTTTTTCGTTTTGTTCAGGAAGATCTCCTTTATAGATACCATAACAAAGTGCAACAGCTGTTGTTTCATTAAGTAATCGAAGACAATTCCAACCAGCTATTTGCGCAGCATGAAGCATTGCTCGTCTTTCAGCATCAGTAAAAAAAGAAGGTACTCCAATAACACAATCGACAGTTTCCGTCTTTAATTCAGTATTAGCTATTTGTTTTAATTTTGTAAACATAATTCCAGCTATTTGTTCAGGTATAAACCGTTGACGTTCATTAAGATAATCAACTTCAATATTCACTGCACCACGAGTTCCTTCAACAATTGAATATGGATTAAATTGTCTTTCTTGTTGCACATATGAATCTTGACATCGTCGACAGAATAATCGTTTAAAATTGTAAATTGTATTGTTTGCATGTGTAATTTCCATTTCTTTTGATGATTGACCAATCGAGCGAGTCGATTTATGAAATGTCACATAGGTTGGTGTAAGACGATCCGAATATTCATTTGCTATTATTTCAACACCACCAGCGCGAGCGACAGCGATGCATGATGAAAAATTACCCATATCAAGACCAACAACAGCCATGTTAATTATATCAATATGAAAGTATATGGAATAAGACGAGAAGAAAATAGTAGCGTTACTCAAATCTAGAATTAATTGAAAGTTAAAATGTGAAATAATAGTGTTGTGACCATCTAAACCACATGAATAATAGTCTGCTCAAATTTATTTTTATAATGTGCTTTGTTGTGAAATCAGTTCTTTATATATAGGTGGATGCGACAAAAATACCCATGATGATAAACAAGACATAAAAACATAGCAACAAAAGTGACGAGAGGGAAAGAAAAGAAAAGTAAAAGTGTTGTGAAAGACAGATACACGGGCATAGGATGTGTGTGTAGGGCGTGTGTATGGTGGGTAGACCCATCTTCGAGTAGAGAAAAAGAATATTTTTACACCTGCACTTCTCTTGAACAACAGGAAAGTAGGTTAAAAATTTCCTTTGAACGTCTNACTTAGTTTTTAACGCTGATTCCGAATCTGATATTAGTTTTGAACCAAATCGTAGCTTTCTAACAAAAAATCCCCCGAAAAAGGTCTCAAAATGCAGAAAAACTACATGAAGAAAGCAAATAGTCTAGATATGTCTCAGATGATAAAAAACAAAGTGAATATACCTTTTCACTTTTTGAAGTACACATAACACTCGGATTTAAATTCGATGTTTTCGCATTTATTTTTTTTCAATATAAAGTTGTATATTTTTGTTTCGGTTAAACTAATCAATCATGGCTTTTCTACTGAATTATCTAGTAGAAATCAGTTTTAGTTCAACAAAGCTTTTTATACTACATTTTTGTTATTAATATAAGTACTAATTTGAATCTTCGGATCGAATTATGAGGATTTCGAATGGTTGTAGATATAGTTTCAAATAACATCCAATTTAATACGAAATAGTGTCCTGGACGGGTATGATTTTTCGCATTTGGTTCCCTATTGGATCCGAATTGGAGCTAATCAGTATCCAGTAAATACTTTCAAAGTCATAATACAGTTTACTAAACCTTTAGTTTATATGAAAAAATATACTATTTAGTTTCTTCTTTAAACAACAACAACAAAAAGAAGAGATCATCTCAAATTTCATAAAATAGCCAATGAATTAGGATTTACTTTATGTCTTTCTACTATTATGTTGATACCAAACGTCATTATTATGAATACATACATGAATGATTTCTTCATCATTCTAATACATGTTTACTTTTGTGATAAATTATTTTTCTCTCCATATATTTGATCAATATGAACTATTTCAAATAGATAATCAAACATGCTGTTTTTTGTTTTTTGCTCATTTGATATTCACAATTAATTTTGTCGATAATAATATAATTAATATCTCAAAAGGTATAATCAAAATAAATACTATTACTATTAATTCTTTATTGTTCTTTGGAATATTTTATTAATTTTTTATCTTATATAGTGTTTTAAAGAAAAATAGTATTATAACTTTGTACAAATGAATTCATGGCAAATGCCGGAGATGCTTCATTTATTTCTTTACTTCCGATAGTCGGATAAGAACCATTTAGTAGAATATAAACTCACTTCTACGTTCCATTGAATCTTTAGAATCACTGAATGGTCCTTTCGCAACAATGCTTTCAATTCTGAAGTGATATAGCTGAACCTCTAGCTCATAACCCTAACCTATTTTAATAGTAGCATTTTTCGATGAGGTTTTCCTGACTAATAATAACCCGAAGAGTAAAGATTTTTATCTCATTAAATAATCTAAAGGTCAAAATAAATGTAACTCTATTTATCAAAAAAATACACTTTTTATTCTTTTTTTTTATCGAATATTCGTCTGGATGTTCATAGTGTACTCAGTTGAGTTCATCATAATAAATCAAATTTCCAAGTCTCAAAATTTCATATTAATAACTAATCATGAATAATAGATTGTCTTGTATTAACTTATCTATCAACATGTATCAAGTTTACTATTGAACAAACGTGATTGATATTCTTATGTGTCAACAGTATCATCTATCATGATGAGAAAAAAAAAAGGATTACATTGTTTAATCTTTTCGTTTACTTCTTTTCTTTCTTCTTCTTCCTAATTTTATTTATTCAGAAAAACAAATCAACAAGATCTTTTGTTTTTTTTTTTTTTTTTTCGTCAACTAATTAACCTATAAACTTTAAACTAAAGTTTTACATATTTGAACTTCGAGAGAAAAAATAAAATAAAATCAAAGCTTTATAAGCAAGAATTATTAAACGAAATAAATAATAATTTCTGGTGTTTCTTTTATTTTCTTGATTGACTTTATCATTGTTATGTTTATTTTTCTAAGTGATTTTTGTTTTTTACTCTCTTATGAGAATGAACTGAAAAGAGAAGAACGTGCTCACATAGCATCTGAATATAGACCGGATATGACAAAGAATGTATGGCAAAAGAAAATAAGAAAAAAAAAAAATCATCATTGAATGTAGCCGAATAAACTTGGACATAAATAGGGATCGATGGATAACTTGAGTAATAACGAGTAACTTTTAACAGACATAAAACGAAAAAAAGAAAAGAAGACAATGAGAAACAGAATATGCAAACACACAAATGAGGGTAGAATAGTCTTGGTTTTCATTAGATTTGAAATTAATCAACTTCCATTGATGGTTGTTGTTCAGTTGATTGTTGATTTCCTGATGATGATGTTGATGGGGGTGGATTTGGAGCTTGTTGTTCTTGTTGATTATTTGTTTGTGGAGCTTGTTGTTTTGAAGGATCTTCCTTAGGTGGTTCAACTTTTGGTTTTGGTTTATTCAAAATGGCCCAACATTCTCGTTCAAGTGTCTAAAATAAAAATAAAAAATTTTAAAATAGTTTTATGTATAAAAATAAAATCAGAATCATGTTCGGAGCAATAATCAACGCCAGTACGAAGTAAGAAACTGCACATAGTGTTGGGACTAAATGTTCAGTATTACAAGTAGAGTCGAGAATACATGCAAAACCGTTGACATAAAGCCAGGAGAATGCCCAAAACAAGACACTGGATCAATATCAAGTTCGGAGCTGCGAACAAGGCTGGAAATAAACGAATGAGCGGAAAATAATGTCCGAACTTTAGATATAAAAGCTGTTAGCATAATTTCTGTAGGATTAAAATAGCTGTGGCTGCTAACTCTACTAATACATCTAGCATGATCTGTAATGAATCACTTCTAACGTGTCTGTGACGGGAAGAAGACGAAGTCGAATGGCGTCTGACTGTTAGATATTTTTCCTTGTTGTGTCTCAATGTTAACTATGTGTCAGTGACTCAATCTCAGTATTTACTTCAACGCTACATAATTCCTAAGTTTGAATTTTAAGGCAATAGCTAAAATGTAGCTGAAAACTACGAATAGTATTGTAATAATGTTTAAGTCCTCTTAAGTTTAACAGTTTTTTATTTGTTATCTATAGAAATGACTTACATCTCGGTTTTGTTTGATTTGTGAGCAAAGTATAGTTGGATTTTCGTGTTTTTTAAGTGCAGCAAATTGATTAGCTGTTTGATCATACCAAGATTGTTTTTCAGTTAAAATTTTATTAGCTTTTTCAATGTCACTTTGATCAATATGTGAATATTTATCACTTGATTTCGTATAATAAGTTTGTATAGCTTCATCAATTCGTTGTATTGATTTCATTAAATCTTGCATATAATTTTGACGATTTTCGGCTTCATTATAACGATTACGAATTGGTTCACCAACATCCTAATATAATAAAGAATAAAAAAGAAATATGAATTTCATAAATATTTTTTAAAATTACTTTTAAACTTTTCAAGCGTTCAACATAAACACTTTTTTCTTGATCCATTCCTTCATCATATAACCAATCTTCTGCTTTTTGAAGATTTTCTAATAATTTTTGTCGAATATTATCATCAGCATATTTTTCTAATTGACCACCATCGAGTTTTCCACGCATATCATAAACATATTCTTCAACAGCATTTTTAGAATCGGAACGTTCTTTTTCTTTTTTATCTTGTGAAATCATTTCATGCTGAAAAAAAAAAAGCAAGAATAATTTAATCAAAAAAAAAAAAGAAATATTTTACTTCATGTTCAATTAATCGTTCAAGTTCTTTTTTATTTGCACCAGGTACTCGAGGTGTAATTGGTAAATCAATTTCTTTCTTTTTCTTTTTTGGTACTGCTGGTGTTGTATTAGCTGATTGTGATTTTATTTCAGTACCATCTTCAGCTTTTTCCTTAAAAAAATAAAAATAATATATTTTATTTTGATCAACAAACAAAAAATAAAAATAAAAACCTTTTCTCCTGTTTGAGCATCACCACTAGCAGGTGTAGTAGGACCATTAGCAGGTTCAACAGGCTTTATTTAAAAAATAAATAAGTATAATTCTAAGAAAAAAAAAAATGAAAACAACTTACTTCATCCATTGGTTCTTGTGTTGTTGGTGGATTTTGATCAAGACCATTTTGTGCACCTTCTGGAGCTGGTGTTGCTTCCATAGCTTCTTCTATAAAATAAATAAATGTAATAAATTTAAATTGTTCGAATTTAAAAATTAGATACAAAGCTTTCCAAAAAAATGCATAATGTATATTCTATCTATAGAAAAGGATCTATATCTTGAAAGTCACATATCTCAAAGAGATTTTGTTCAAAAAAAAGTTTTTTTTATACTTTCACGTCTCTATTTAGATTGTATTTCACAATACAATAGGACTTCATTGTTTAGAATTCATAAAAAATAAAATTTTTATATTACCAGGACCTGTTGGTGCATTTGGTTCTTCAATTGTTTCAATAAGTGATGCTTGTGTAACATCAAATATTCCATTACGATTAAGACGAACTTTAACTTTAATTTTCGATGGTGTACCATCGGGTTGTGGTTGAATTTGTTCAATTGTATATTGACCAATACGTGATTCTGAAAATGGTATATCATTCGGATATGAATAACGAGCTTCAACTGTTAATGGTTCTCGTTTATAAAATGAAAGCATTTTTGTTGATGGTATTGGATTCCAACGACTAAATACTTCAACTTCATTATCTTCATTAACACCACCTTGCCATGATAATGTTATTGGATATGGTTGACAATCCTCAATTTTAAATTCTTTTACTTTAAATGTTGGACTTAATATAGCACACATTAAAGTACAACCACGTGCAACACTTTCATCAGCATTCATTGTTGTCATAGGTGCTTTATGAAAAACATCTTGAACAAGTTGTTTAACAGCTGGTATACGAGTTGAACCACCAACAATTTCAACAGATTCAAGTTCTTCAGGTGTTACTTCTAGAAAAATTAAAGATAAATGATATTATTAATAATCTTTTACATAAACTATGTCTATACTATCAACTGATCTCTCTCTGATTTGATGACATATTAGTTTCGATGATATCGGGTATTCGTTCAAGTATTTCTGAACATTGTTGAAATTTTTTGTAGTCTTACGAGGGAACGTTCCCCATTAGGTAGGGGACCACTAGATTAGAGAAACCTCGAAAGGATTCGTGCCCATATTGAGATTTGACAGAGATATTGAATTTTTAGTGGATTTTTCCTCCTGGACCCTAGTTCTACAGCAAAATCATGTTTTCGAATTTCGACCTGAAACTTTGCCCAAATGAAGGCCTCAATCAGAGTAGCTTGTATAAAAAATTTCAGAATTTTTGGACATTGCATCTTCAAGGTATCAATCTTTCAAAGTATCCATGTTATCTATAGAAAAGTACCTATATTTTCAAAAATTGATACCTTGGAGATGCAATGTCCAAAAATTCTGAAATTTTTTTATACAAGCTACTCTGATCGAGACCTTCATTTGGGCAAAGTTTCAGGTCGAAATTCGAAAACATGATTTTGCTGTAGAACTAGGGCCCAGGAGGAAAAATCCACTAAAAATTCGATATCTCTGTCAAATCTCAATATGGGCACGAATCCTTTGGAGGTTTCTCTAATCTAGTGGTCCTCTACCTAATGGGCAACATATGAGCTCAAAAGCTTTTAATCACTTGGGAACGTTCCCTCGTTAGATTATTTATTCCAGTGTGTGTAGATCTATCATAGCCGAGCTCGAAATCCTTTCCTTTGACTAAATTCTACTTTAACTTATCGACAAAGGTAAAAAGCAGACTAGTGTCCTACAATCCGGTTTAGACGTCAAGTATGATCTCATGACCGAATCCAACTTGACATTTCAAACTGCTAATTTATATAAAAGCACAGAAGTGAAAGTCGGTATTATTCTACTAAAAGAATTTGTTTTCAATGAAAAAAGTAGTTTGCCAATTCGAGTCCGAAATTAATTCGTTATATTCACGGTACTAACTCAGTTGTAGTATCTACTATTAAAATCTATATAATTTAAAAACACGAGCCTTCTGATTATGTATAAAACTCTACTATGATTTACTTTCTACAAAATAATAAACACAGATGATGGTAATGTTTATATATATATTTCTCATGAAAGTGAATTATTTTTAACTTACTAGCTTCTTTAAGAAGATTTTCAAGTGTAATTCGTATACGATCAAGTATTGGTTTAGCTAATTCTTCGAAATCAGCTCGTGACATTTTTCCATTAACATCAATTTCATTAATAAAACATTCAAGTCCAATTGGAATTGGTTGAACATTACTTGCCATTAATTTTTTTGCTTTTTCACATTCAGCTCTTAATCGTAATTTAGCTTTACCTGTACTATATGCATCAACTTTATAACGTTTTTGATAATCATCACGCATTGCATCTGTAATTAAACGATCAAAATCTCGACCACCTAATGATGGATCACAAGCTGTTGCAACCATCTTTAGAAAAAAACAAAAAAGAAATATTGTTTTCTAATATTTAACAATAAGAAAAACAAAAAATATATTACTTTCAATTTGCCTTTATTAAATGCAACAACAGATGCTTGTAATGATGTATAACCGACATCAACAAATGCAACAAGACGAGGCTTTTCATTTTGTTCAGGTAGATCTGCTTTATAGATACCATAACAAAGTGCAACTAAATTAAAGAAATAATATGATTTAATGAAAGTATGATTAATAAGAGAGATCTAATACCATTTACTCACTATTTATTTGAAATAGATCTCCTCTGATCGAGAAAAATCAAACTCAAAAATTTCTAAAAACTGTTATAGTGCCATGCTTATATATATTATAACGAAACGTTAACAACGTCTTTGATGATAGCGTTACTAAGGTACCTGTCATAGGCTGTGACGCAAGAGATGGGAAGCATTACAAAGGATGTCTGTTATATGTACGATGACTCGTTGCTAAGATGTTTGTCATAACTATTGTGGGAAAGACAAATTTCTACTTCTATACTTCAACACTTCTTTTAGATCATATTTCACAAAATCGTTATTTTCCAAAAAAAAATCAAATTGAAATAATATGACTTTTACTCATAGTTATCATCTTTTAGTAAAATTTCATGTTCATATACTGTATTTATCTCATTATCAAAAAAAACTTACCAGCTGTTGTTTCATTAAGTAATCGAAGACAATTCCAACCAGCTATTTGTGCAGCATCAAGCATTGCTCGTCTTTCCGTATCCGTAAAAAAACAAGGTACCTTTAAAAAGAAATTTTTTTGTTTTCAAATGAAACTTTACTATTAAAATTCTTACGCCAATAACACAATCAACAGCTTTTGTCTTTAATTCAGTATCAGCTATTTGTTTTAATTTTGTAAACATAATTGCAGTTATTTGTTCAGGTGTCAATCGCTTACGTTCATTAAGATAATCAACCTAAAACCAAAAAAAAAAAATATTTTATTTAATTATTTTCTTACAAATCAAATGAATATATTTTTATACTTCAATATTTACTGAACCACCAGGTCCTTCAACAATTGCATATGCATTAAATTCTTTTTCTTGTTGTACATACGAATCTTGATATTTTCGACCTAATAATCGTTTAAAATTGCAAATTGTATTTTTTGCATGTGTAACTTCCATTGCTTTTGATGATTGACCCATTGAACGAGTCGATTTATTAAATGTTATAGACGTTCTAAAGAAAAATTTTGTTTTTGTACATATAAAGAAAACATTGAAAAAAAGATTTCTTTTTCAAACTTACGGTGTAAGACGATCCGAATATTCATTTGCTATTATTTCAACACCACCGGCGCGAGCAACACCGATGTATGATGAAAAATTACCCATATCAAGACCAACAACAGCCTAAAAGTTCAATAGGTTCAAATATTTAAGGACATTTAAAAGAAATATATATATTACCATGTTCATATGAAAGTATATGGAATGAGAGAAGAAAATAGTAGCGCAAGTTGAATCTAAAATTAATTAAAAGTTGAAAGATCACGAATATGAAAAAAAATTGATGATTTATAAAGAACCTATGGACCAACTAGCGGCACATTCGGAAGAAGAAAAAAAAATGAGAAATATAGAGAATGGGGAGTAAAGAAGAACTTTCTCGACCATTCGAGAACAACCTAGTATATTTGTTCTGTAGATAATGGTATTATCTGGATCATAATGAAGCATATTTAGGAATTTTTGCGGGAAGAGTGTGACCTCTAGAGGAAAGAATTTTTTGTCAAGATAAATAAAAATACGAAAGAACAAAATATCATTGATAAGTTCTTCCGCGTAGTATGAAATAATCAAATTCATTCTGTTATACATATTGAATGAGTACAAACAGGGTTTAGACTAATTGCTGATTAATATTTTTTGTATTTTTACAAAAATTAACCATTAAGATGTCGTTATATGATGATCATTTATAAGAAGTTTCTTCTGTATAGTAAAGCTATTTTTTGTATATGAATAATTTTTAAATACAAAAACTTCTGGAACTTAACAGTGGCGGATCCAGGATTTTTGTTTATACTGCATCTCAACGTCAGAGCATGGGACCAAGATGAAACTTATGAAGGATGATATTGGACCAAAGTCATAAATTTTTAGCAAAAAAATTTTGTGATCGGTGTTTGCGAAAAAAAAGTTTTTTTTACCGCCATCCCCCTCAATTTTTTTGAAATTTTAGTAGTATCCAGTTTTTTTAATTTAATCGCAATCTACATCGAATTTCATCGACAGATTTCAAATTTCATCCAAAAATATGCATCCATTCAGGAGTTATAACGCTTCGGAATTTTGCGAAATGTCGCAAAAATTGTGACAAAAATTCAAAACGTTGTAACTCTTGAATGGATACATATTTTTGGATGAAATTCGATGTAGATTGCGATTAAATTAAAAAAACTGGATACTACTAAAATTTCAAAAAAATTGAGGGGAGTGGCGGTAAAAAAAAGATTTTTTTTTCGCATACACCGGTCACAAAAAGTTTTTTGGTAAAAATTTATGACTTGGGCCCAATATCATCCTCCATAAGTTTCATCTTGGTCCCATGCTCTGACGCTGAGATCCAGCATAAACAAAATCGTGGATCCGCCACTGAAACTTAACAAGATATTAGAGATAGACTTCCAAGGATTTTCCTTTACTCTTTAGCGCCGGGATCCGTTTGTATACGTCTTGAGTTTGCATCCGTTATTATACATTTCGTCTATATATGTTCAGGCAGTTAGAAAACCGTCTGGTAAACTAGGATACATATTCTCTAATGTTGTAAACTATTTTGAAGAATATCATACTCTAAAACATTTTAAATGCTTCTCAATGATAATAAAGTCTCTTTTCGATAAATTGTATCATACTGAAATATGAAACAAAAAATTTCCATATCTTTACATTTAATCTATATAACGAGTAATGCGAAAGTTCTTACACAAATATCGATTCTTTTCAGCAAGAAGCAACAGACCACATTTTAGTACTGTTTAGAGACGTTCTCTCTACTGAAACACAAGACATGATAGAACCTTTCTGAACATACAGTTAGAAAGAGCTTGTGATGTAGATTCTGTACAAGTATTGTTAAATTTGCCCAGACATGTTTTAGCCGATAAAAAATGAATCAATATTTGTGCAGGAACTTTTTCATCATTTGTTATCATAAAGTATTCAAAGAAAGATAAAAATGTAGAACATTCGAAGCTCTATCGAACTACAATATGGTGCAATTTTTTTCGTGCAATGAAATATGAAAAACCGGTAATCCTTTTTAGGATCATACTAAACAAATGTATTTCATTTGGTTTTACCAGCAGCCCAAATTCTATTAAGTTTGAACAACTTTTTGAAAAATAGTTGTTCTTAACTTTGATAAAAATATTTCACAAGTTGTTTCTTCTTTGAAATCAATGATGATCACAACAACAAACTGATGTTGTATGAGTTATATAATGGGGTTAGTTTTTTTAAATTTCTTTCGTTTCTTATTTTCTTATATAGACCAAAAACGCATGCAAATGCAGACACCTGTTTCAAGGAGAACCATAAAATGACGTGTTAAGTCAACATATAAAAGAGCTAGATAAATCTTAATGTTCTTTATCATCAATTATAGCAGTATTTTTTTTTCTCTTGTTTGTTTGAATCTTTACCCAAGAATTTCGTAGTAAATAATGGTTGTATTAAGGACTTTTATGTAGTAATTGATATGAATATATATTTTTTGATTTTATTTGATAACATATGAAAGTAACAAGACTTACGAAAAACAATAAGTCAATTAAAGTAGAAAGGCTAGATTTGTTTTAATGGCCCTTTTCTTTTGATGAGATTTCAGTACTATATTAATGACATCTAGAATAGTTTCATTCTTCTTTATCTTAGGAAAAAGAATAAATACATCATTTAGTTAAATATATAAGTTCATGTTAAGTTTTATGAAACTTCTCTTGATGAAAATCGAATCAGAAACCGTCATAGAACTGTTTTCTTCATTCTGATCTACATTCGACAAGACATTATCATACAGTCATTCTGTTTTTTCAGGACACAGGGCAAAGCATCAAAAAGTTCATCTTGACAGGACATATCTTGTAGGACGACCTTTTCATTGTATTTTCGACAAGGATAAAAATTTATTTATATAGAGGATACGATGTTAAATATACTAGATGTATTGTTTATACAAAAAAATCAGTATAAACAGATAGACAAGGAGAAAAGATAAGTTTTGTTTTTATTGATTCTTCTTGATTTTCTCATATGAACCAATAAATAAGATGTTATCAATTTGGTTTAGTGATAAACGTCTTTGTCTTTGAGTAAATATAAATCGAGTTGAGCTAAATAATCTTTACAACCAAACACTAGTCGCTGGTATAGCCTGTAATCTTCTGGCTATACTACTGATAATAATAAAAAATAACGACGAAAGTCACTATAAGACGAGAAATTCATTGAATCATGGTTATTTAGGAGACTTGCGCGACCTGTAACATTCTCTGAGTCGAAAAATGATATATAGACAGTCACAAATTAAGAATGTATGATATCTGCCATCCTTATTAGGTTTTATTCAAAATGCTTATTTTTTTCTAAGGGACTCATTGAAAATCGTCAGATTTTATCTATAACTTAGTCTTAAAGGACGATAGATATCATATGAACTTCATTGGTTTATACTCTATTATTTGTTTTGTTATATTCTTTCTATTTTCTCACTTCGTTCGTTTTAATATACCAAAGTTAGACTTGGATAATGACGTTTTTTTTCTCATATTGTTATTATTAGTAAAATATCACGTGGAAGATCTTTACTACTTCAAGAATAAGACATTTGTTTGGAATAGATTGTTGTTTAATCAGAAAATTTTAGTACTCAAATACAAGAAACACAAAAAGTAACAAGTCATCAATTCAATAAACATTCACAGGATGTGGAGAGAAGACCTACACCCACACCCTCAAACAACATGTACATTTGCTTCTAGGTGTCAACGCTGTATTTCAAAGTTGAGTATGGATCATGAGGAAGAGAACCGAAAAAAAAAACTACTGAATGGTGATCCATCGTGTAAGAAATGATTGTAGCTGAAGACATGATTATAAAAAGGAATTGTTTAATTGTAGTTTATTTATCTTTTGCAACTATAATAACAGTATTCAAGGCATCAAAACCATAAGTGCGTATGTCTCTATATCGCCAACAAGTGATTTCTCAGTTTTGCATTGATTCAATTTCTAACAGAATCATCTAGTTTTAAAAGTAGTCCTTATCCAATCCGCAAGCCTCACCTTAATTAACAGCTAGGTTTGATGAGTACTTCTTTACTTGAGTGGAAAGATAACCTACGTGAGACAAATGCATATGAATCATGCTTCAGTTTCATCACATGACAGCTATTTGTTTTCAGGTATTGAAAATTATGAACTATAATCTTCAACTTCATTGAACAGGATACTGGCAATCTTTGAATAAATATGACTTTGGATGGGCTTGAGTAAAGAGAAGACTTCATCGACATATACACTCATACCTTCAGAAGAATGCTCTTCTAATGAAATAGCATTGAATTAAGAACAATTATCTATGAAAATTTGAATAGATAACGTATTTCGGGATTTTTGTGTTGAATACTCCACTTATATCTATTAAATCATATTTGAATATAAGTCGAATTAGTAATTAACATTCATCGAATTTTGAAGATACAATTCCCAGATGTGCTATTCACCCGACAGATAAGCTAATGTAAGCTCTATTTGGAATCATGTTGATGCCAAAATAAAATGCTTCCATGTCTGATAGATTTCGAGTAGTGAGCCATTCCTTGACACTTTCTGTAACATCCATTTATTTTGTTGTACTGCAGTCAATTATATGATCGCCAGAAGTTTATTGGATGTGAAAGGTTTGCACGAAGTTCTTTTTTTTTTACTTCTATCCCATGTCGCTCATTTTTTATGAATCCCGGCGGGATCTCGCGGGATTAACTTTTCTCGGCGGGATCTCGCGGGATTAACTTTTCCCGGCAGGATCTCG